>JAULKM010000006.1:22175004-22189908 GCA_032355605.1 Rubia tinctorum
AATATAACTCTCAGATAATTTTTAGTGCAGATATAACCCTACCTAGTTGATGTAAGTGCCAATATAACCCTCAGACCTCATTTCCGCCGCCGGACCACTTATAGGGTTATATTGGATCTTACATTAACTAAGTAGCGTTACATCTGCACTTTCAGTTATCAAAAGGTTATATTGGCACTTATGTCAAATATGTAGGGTTATAAAATCACTTTTCTCTAATTAATAAATCTGTGTTTGAATGCTAACAATCTGATGAGATTATTGATATTATAAGTTCTTTCCATGTGATATTTCAATATATTAAGTATTTTCATAATATCTTTTATGGAAAAGGGCAAAAACAACTATACAACACTGAGAAAGTGTATGAATGACCTTGTAAAATCTGAAAGAAGTAAACCTTTTTTTTGTCAAAATGTGCAGTTTTACCCATTTTACACTATTCAGGCATTGACTGATGCAATTCCAGAAATTGACCATTCGTGAAAAGATAAAAATACCCCTAAAGTTAAAACTAAATATCTAATGACCATTATACCCCCTAATCTTCATCTTCTCCTACTTCAAACACCTTAAACCCAACGCCGCCGTAGTCCACTAACCACCACCGCCGCCCAAAACCATCGCATTTCTCCAATCGAAACACATACCTATTTCTCAAATCTAAACACAACGCATCCAGAAAACAACATACATATCTCAAGCACAGTGCATCAATGAGGCATTAAATCGATCAATTTCAAGCGGGATTACCATTTTTTGGGTGCTCTATTTTCTGCCTAAAACTGTGACCCGACGTTGCTCCACTTCTCTCTGCCATAGATCTTTGCGGTAGAACAACAAAAATCAGCTCCGCCGCCCACCACCTTCACCTAAACCCTAGAACCCCCAAAACCAGCTTCATCGCTCCGCTGCTCCCCACATCCACATGGAAACCCTAGCCCCACTTCCCCGTCGCCCACCACTAGAAACCCTACCTAGCCGCTCTGTCACCACCATTGGAAACCCTACCCCGGTCGAAGAACATAATTATGCTCAGAAAAAGAAGATGTCAAATCTGATCAGCCTCATTCTGATCTTCTTCTGCTCACTGAGCTCGTATGCCATCTCCAAATTTGGGTCGATACGGGATAAAGAGGTTCGAACAAAAATAGGATAAATAACGATAAGAATCGGAAAGAGGAGAAGAGGATACATAGAGGAAACTCCGCCACTGACCCATCGTGGCTTTAGAAACCCTCCTCTACCAGCGCCCCCATCACCCTCCTCCACCAGCGCCCTCCGTCGCCCGAAGCCCAGAAATCCTAGCCCATCTACCAGTGCTCTCTGCCTCCCAAAGCCCAGAAACCCTAGTCCATCCACCAGCGCCTCCCACTACCCAAAATCCCTTCGCCGGTGAATAGAGTGAATGATGAAGTTGGACAAAAGTGATTGAATAGTTTCACCACCGCCCCAAGAGTTCACCTCCGTCGAGTCAGAAAAATGGAAAACGAAATGGAAAAACAAAGAAAGGAAAATGAAAAAGAAAGTATTTGTTTTGTTAAAAAGCTGGAGGGCATTATCATCTTTTACTACATATTTTTTGTTTCAATATAAGGGTAAAATTGTCATTTGGACAATTTCCGGTCAATTTGACCATTGACATTTTATTCAACAATTTTCAGGGTTAAATTTGCATTTTTCAGATTTTACAAAATATAAAGTTAAAAAACGTATTTTCTCTATTTTTAAGTTGATTGTTTTCATCTTTAATAGGATTCTCAGATCGGGTTCGGATTACACAAGTATACACTAGGTCGGTTTTAGGTTAAATGTAAGTGAACCGAAATTATCATCAGATCGAAATTTGGGTTTAGAGATTTCAACTCATCAACCCGATCTCAACCACCAACCCAACCTGCTTATCACCCTAAATTATATACTCCCTCTATCCCGGAATAATTGGCTCAATTTATATTTTTACCCGTCCCACCTAAAATGACACACTTTAATTTCTACCCAAAATGGTAAGTAATATGTCGTAAAATTCCTGCAATATACTCTTTAACTTTAATAACTTTATGACTGAACCCACCATTTTCTCAAAATATCCATACTTTTTCACGATTATTCTTTTCCACCACAATTTACATAAAATATCAAGTCAAATTTCAATGTGTTATTTATCCCGGGATTGGTACTAGTTAAAATCTACTCTCTCCATCCCACAACAATTGGCCACTTAAAATTTTCAAAATCAAATTTAGTAAACTTTGACTACTAATATAAGTGTATATATATGATAAAAATATCATGTGAGATATTGATAAATTCATCTTAACATATATAATCCAAATATTAACTTTTTATGCTGAATTGGTATACGTAGATAGAGATATTGACGGTAAAAAATGATCATTGCAAATCGTGAAAAAGAAAATGAGCCAAAAGTAATGGGACGTAGGGAGTACTTTACTAAAATGATTTCATGGACTCATAGCATATTTCTTATAAGATGCTGTAAAGCAAAAATGAAAAAACCAAAAACCAAAATTTCATCATTGATCAATGTTCTTTGAGCACTAATTAATTAAAGTTTTGTCGGCAATTAATGTGCCGAGGTGCAGGAAGAGGAATCAGAAAACAACATATTCTGCGAGTCAGCCAGGCATGCATGCAGCAACCCAACCTAGCACCACCTTATAAAATTCCCAATTGCGTGCGTTGTACAATATTCGTAGTTTGGACATTTTTGTAGATCATCCAACACGTGATTCTTTTGTTCTTCTTACCAACTTGGACATTGAATTCACGCAAGTTAATTGGAACCAATGTCAATTAGTATGTGTTTAATACAGTTAAAATGGGTAACATATCAAATGGATTATTGAAAAATATGAATTGAGCGGATTGGGTATGCGGGTTGATCATGGATTCAGTCATATAGGTCAATATATGAGTTGAAACATGCAGATTTGTTCATTTGAGTCAATAAATGGGTTGAAATTCGCGGGATTACACATATGGGCTGATTTATAAACGCATACTCCGTATGGATCAATAAATGAGTTAAAAATCACGGGTTTACCCATATAAGTTGGTTTATAAACTCATATGAGTTAACAAATGGATTGAAACCCACGAGTTTACTTGTAAGAGTTGGTATATAAACACATGTAGGTCAGAGTTGAAACCTACAGTGTTTAACATATGAATTGGTATAAACTTCTATGAGTCATACATAGGTGGAAACCCGTGAATTTACTAATTTCTGACAATATGTGACTGGCTAACTCCTTTATTCTCTTCATCCATGTATCATTGCATGCAGACATTAGTTAAATGATCGCACTATTCTTAGTGCAGAAAATTGAGTTAAAATTTTAAAAAATTAGATAGATGAAACTATAAGAATCTTGTGAAAAAAAAGAAAATTTGTATCACTCTTAAAAATAGTCCAAATAATTATTTTTTTAAATATGGTTGTTTTTAAAAGAACGTGAGATCAGTTTCATTCAAACCAAGGTAATCGCGTCTCACACGAATGTAGAGTGAGAATTCCACACAGTGGACTAAATCTTCCATTTCAACTCTAAAAAAACTTATAGACCATAAATCATTGTAATGCAAACTTGTTGCGCATAAAATTTAAAAACAGGAATAATGTAGTTATAGAAAAAATGAGAATTTCGAACCGAAATTGAACCTGACCGAACACAGTACCCTGAGGACTTTGATTTTGTTTTGTGTGTGAGAATTTTGTCAAAAGAAGAATGATCAATGTGTCTCTCTAATCTCGGATAAGTCACGGATGATTAGGGAAAAAGTGGTGTAAACACCAAATCATGCAAACTAATTTCCTTACACCGTGTTTCACCATGTTGGTGGTTGTCTCTACTTAGTGTTCTAAAGGGTAATCATTGGGTCGGTTAGTTATCAATCAAACAAAGAAAAACTGAGTTTCTTGTTGTAAAATTATGTGTCACGTCCTATTTTCCCAATCACTACTCCCTCCGCCCCACATCAAATTTCATAGAATTTTTTCACGGTTATCAGCAAACACGTTTGATCGTTAATATGTTTAATTACGTATAATAACGATAAATAAAAAGTTGATATTTAAAAATTAGTTGTTACGACGAATCCAACCATATCATATATGATAATGTTATTGTTTATATATCTATTCAAATATATGGTCAGAGTTGAATACTGAATAGTGATATAAAGTGAAGTAGCAAGTTTGAGCTAGTACTGATTGAGTAGTTTTATTCGAATCACGAGGATGAAATGAGCCTATAACATTTTCCACTACTAAGTGAGATGCTCTGTCTAAATATTCCAAACTTGTGTTTAAGAGGGCTCCTTATTTTATTTATAAATTAAACAGTTTCACGTGTTTGATAAATTGATTGTTGAAAAATAAACTTCTTAAGCAGATTAAGATAATATAAAAGAAAATAGAAAAGGTAGAACATAGAATTTAATGGGATTCACTAAACATGTTGGTTAAATCAACGAACATACTAAGATTTCATTACAACGATGGGCTAAACAGAATACACACTTAGAGAGATGACTTTTAAGATCGGAACAAATGTCTACAAAATTTACATGCTAACACTCAAACTCTCCCTCTATGTATAAATTCAAATGCAACTCTAGAGTACTAAAATTCATGAATCTAACTCTTGGGAATTCTCTGAATCAACCATTGAGTCCCACAATTCATGAAACAATCCGTGAATTCCTCGTTTTAGATCTCAGACCCATCAAGTTTGGATATGAGTAAAAAAAATTCAAACCATATATTTTAGGATCGGCTACGGATCTAATAAGACCCGACTCATGTTCATTCCTACCCATTACCCAACTTGCATCCAATCCATAATTTAAATCTATCCATTTAATTAACAGCAATGCGAGCAGCTATGCAACGTAATCCTGCAAATCTACTGGTGTATGCATATTCCATTAATTCAGGTTCATCGTTAGCTCACCCAGACAAACCCCCCCTGGAATATTAAAAGAACAATCCACCAAATACTACTCAACACCTCTCATCTAAACACTTTCAAATGTTTGAAAGTTACTCGTAATTTATTTTCTTGTGTTCATAACATGACTATCACCTTAGAAAGAACACTATGTAATTCTATATCTTAAATATATGTGTTGTTTTCATTAAAAACTATCCATTTAATTCCACGACTCATTTTATACTAATAGAAATGAAATTATCAACCCATTTTACTCATTACAAGTATTCATTTCACCACTCTCATAATAATACTTTAACCTATATCAATGAATTGCAATTAAAGGTTAACTAATTTTAACATAGAAATGTACTCCTCGTGCAACTTGATTTAGGATTAAAAAAAGAGAGTGCTCCATGAGTAAATTACTCTTTAAGAACATATTATTATTGTGTTTGTATAATGGGAACAAAGCTAACAAAATCTTTTTGACTTTAACCTATGCTAATTAACATTGATTAAGACGTTTATGGTCTTGCTTAAATGTTAACTACGTGTTCAATTGCTTCAATGGGACCATACAAACCTATGTTTTTGTCGTCGTGAGCTTTACACGACACATTAAACTTTCCTCGAATTTGTAATTTTTGTGATGAGAAAACCTACTTTACTTTAATTTGTGAAACTATGGAGTAGTATAATATTCTACCTACACGAAATCAGGTTCGATATGACTACTGATTGTGCCCGTACTGGTTAATTGTCAAATGGAGGGAAATAGGGTTCGCCAGTTTCGCTTATTTCAGTTCCAATATTTTCACCCTGATTTTTTTTAGTACATATCAATTCATTTCAACTATAATCAACTCAACTCAACTCATCTATGCTATTATCTAATTTTGTCACCTATTAATGTTGTTGATGAAATGCTCACCAGACTTGCTACTCCCTCCATTCCAGCTATTTCTGCACATTTTTCGCTCAACATTCTCACACCATATTTTACCACCAATAACTATACTTACGTATATCAATAGCGTATAAAAATTGATATTTAAAAAATACACAGTGCAAAGAATCCTACAATATCTAACATGAACATGATGATATTTTAACATATATACTAATTGGAATTTGTGAACAAATGTTGTCTGAGAAAGTTGACAAAAAAATTGTGTAGAAATGATTGGGACAGAGAAAGTATTTAATCTGTACTAAAATTTATTTGAATTTTAGGTGTTACTTTATCTTTGAAAATGTTAATAAGTTGGATGGAAGTTGAACAAACAACGACTAAACACTATTTAATATTTATGGTGCTTTTATGTATACGGAAGCGCAAAAGTATACTTGTACGTGTTCAGGGTTATTTTAGCCATTTAACTAAATATATATAGAAATTTTTGAAAAAGTGCTCCCATAAATTTTACTTTTAATTAAATGATACTATTATGATTTGAGATTTTCGAAAATGGTGAAACAACATCTAGTTGGACTGAACTCGCAGTCACCGTCTTTCAATGGTAAAATAAACCTCAAACTTAATTTGGTAAAAAAGAGAAAAAAAAGTGCTCATTAATGCTCAATTCCTTATTTGTGGCAATATGGTCTCAGTTTTTCAAAAATGATGAAACACTTCCAAGTTGGTCCGAGTTCGCAGATAACGCCAAATAAGACTATCCAATGTTAAAATAAACTAAAAACCATCAAATTTAATATGTTAAGAATTCGAAAAAAGGTTCGTCATTTCTCTTGAGAATATCTTTCTCATAGAACTAAGTGTTTGCAATTATAATATAACTGAGCACAACTTGTCCATCAATTTGTAAAAATTTGGAGAGCGATAACTTAACAAGCTAGAGATATGAATTCAAAAGAGAAGTAGGTCCAAACTTGATAGGTGGAACGCGAATAATCACACTACCTATGTGGCATCAGAATCTCCGTCGTCCAGGTCATCTTCCTTTGAGAACTCAATGTTGTTTGTATGGTGGCTGCTGTCTCTGGGGGAACTATCTAGCATGACTAGTTTCATAGTTGAAGTAATCGACGATGAATGCGACTTTGTCGATTGCTTGGCCTTTCTAGACAGGGGACTTCTCATTCCTCTTGATGCATGAAAATTGAGAAGAAAAGTATCGTCTCCATAATGATGGGATGAGTGAAATCAATGGGCATGCATCCCAAATAGTGATGATTTGGGTGGTTCAGTAGCAGGGGATAGAAGGCAAAATAAACAATACTCTGAATGGTGGTGCACAATTTTGTGCATGTGGTGTTCGCTAGGAGACACTTGAAATGTTCGGCTGAGACACAAAGGGGAAGAGGATTGGCAGTGATAGGAAGAGAGGAAGGGGAGTGGCGGGATGTGGAGGGGTAGGTGTGTAGCGCTGCAGAAATTAATAATGTTTGTGGTACGATGAGGCGCTATAAAGGTGCTCTTAAGTTGGGTGGTGTTGGTGGATGGAGGATGGTGAAGGGCGTTCTGGTAACGCTGGTGGTTGCTGAAATCAATGAGATAATGTCATTGAACAAATAAGTCTGTTTTGTCATTTAATTTTTTAAACCCAACAATGGTGAGAAAGATTAAGTTATAACTTTTACCCTAACTAAGGATTATACTAGAAAAACTTACATGTTGTGCAAAAGTTATATGAACACCTTTTGGAAAAAGAAACTGAAGGTCTTATTTTTCGTATGGAAAAAGTAAATCAAAACATCAAGAAATTTATGTCATTTACATTGCCTCTCTGTTAATTTTTTTGAAGTCAATGTCGATCAATGGTTAGAGGAATTAAATTATTCAAATCATCCAGGTAAGGATTATACAAGCAAATTTGAAATTTTGAAATTGTATTAACCTAAAAAAACTATGAGTTAGTTGTGAATTGAGTTCTAGAAACTTTTATATTTGTTAGTTTTTTCCTTTTACTTTTCAAAAAACATATCCTACGAGAATCTATTTCATAATTTGTTCAACACACTAGACTCATCTGTAAATTTTGAATAACACTTGAGCTTTTATTTACTCAACCATTTTTTAAAGAGTTATTTACAACTTAAACTATAATATATATATATATATTGAAATGAATAAACTTTCATTTCTTCTCCCAAAAATAAGCCTTTACAATCTCTATCCTCCTTCACTTCTACAAACTAGTCTCAACCTTAAGCTTAGCACATTGCTTTTTAAGTTTTGGTTTCATTCATGCTCTAGATACTACACATTTCAAAATTAAGTTTGTAACATCTATCTCATTTACATAATTTCTATCCTTACAATCATTCCTCATGTTCCGCAAGGCATATATTGATTCTGCAAATACAGTTTTCATCAGCTTATATCTCCAGCCCTTACCTTTGCACCTATTCAGCACCCAGTTTCACTCCTCAACCCATTGTTGTGGCCTTCTCAGAATTTGCATCCACGGGAATACCTCAATATAGATCTTGTTCATGCTACTGCACTCAAAGAACAAGTGCTGCAAAGTTTTCACTCTTCCACATAGTTCACAGTTATCATCATTTATCAGGCCAAATCTCTTCCATCTCTGTTTAATTGCTAGTTTCCTGTGACAAGCCAACCACAAGGTAAATAATGCTCTTGGTCTTGAATTACTCCCCCGTACTAGTTTGTACCACCCAACTTTACTCTAGTTTCCCCTCAATCCATTATACACATCCCTGATTTTAAATTTCTCCTTCTCTTTGTGATCTTCATGAATCCAGCTGCTTCACTCCATCTCTGTATTTACTCAAGTTCTTCAACATCATGGAGCTTGATGATGGGAATTCCACATTTAGCGCATTTTTATCTCTTATATAATAAGCATGAACCCACATGATCCACAGCCTATCTGTTTTTTGCATAGGTTCCAAAGATTCTTACTTTGACTCGCTATACTCCATTCAGCCAAAGATATCACATTCAAACCACCAACATTTTCAGAATCATATACCTTTTCCCAAGAAACTGGTGCCTTCTTTGTGATATTCTCTCCACCACTCCACAAAAAGGATCTGCAAAGTTCCTCAACATGTTTTAGGACTGCTTTAGGTAGAGGAAAACATTGAAGCCAATAGTTCGCAATTGCAAACATTATACTTTTAATCAGCTGCAACCTCCCCACGTAGCTCAATAATATGACACTTCAATGGTTCATCTTTTCAGTCATTCCGTCCACTAGAGGTTGACACATCTGAATGGTTAGTTTACTGCTAACAAGTGGCACCCCCAAGTACTTAAATGGTAATACACCCTCCTCAAAACATGTCAGCATCAAAATTTCTTTTTTCTGAGACTCTTCAACAACACCAAAGTAAACTATGCACTTGACTTCGTTTACTCTAAGTCCTGTAGCTTTTTCAAATTTCTGATACTCCTACAATAATAGTTCTACTGATCTTTTTTCACTCCTCACCAATAGTAGAACATCATCAACAAAGCTTAAGCTCAGCAGCCCTAACTCTTCACACTTAGGATGAAATTGATATTCTTTCTTGTCCTTTACTCTTTAAAGGTATCTTTCTATATATTCCATCACCCGAACAAAAAGAAGAGGTGGTAGAGGATCTCCTGATCTCAGTCCTCTCTTCGCCTCCAAAAATTCAATCAAATTTCCATTAATGTTGTATCTATAAGACACAGTGGAAATGCAAATCATTATCCACATAATGAACTGATCTGGTATCCCTTAACTCTCCTATTATCACCCTCAGAGCATTCCATTCCACAGTATCATAGGCTTTCTGAATATCCATCTGTATCAAACATTTTCCTCCACCACTTTTCCTGTTGTATCCCCTGACCAACTCATATGCTAGCATTATATGATCATGTATATTATGGCCATGCACAAATGCAGCTTGATTTTCATTTACAGCCTTAGCTATAACTCTACTCAGTCTTCCAGTTAATACTTTAGCTATAATCTTATAGATGGTGGAACAACAAGAGATAGGTCTTAGATCCTTTACCTTTTTTGTAGAAGGGCTTTTTGGTATCAGGGTTACCAATGTCCTATTTGCAGCTCTAGACATCTTTCCCTCTCTGAAAAATTCATGTACAGTCGGTATCACATCTCTCCTCACTATCTGCCAATTTACTTTTAAAAAATATTGCTCCAAAACCATCTGTGCCATGAGCTTTAAGATCCCTAATACTCTTCAATGTCTCCCATAATTCTATCTCCTGAACATCTTTAATTAATTACCCCATGCTGTATGTACTGAGAGTCGTCCCCCTCCTGATCATCTCCACATCAATTCCTAAAATCTTGTCGGCCTTTTTCCCCACTAACTTTTTGTAGAACTCCATTATTTCACCTTCAATCTCCTTCTAATCACTGATTATGGTTCCATAATCTTTCTCCATTACTCCCATACCTACTAGCATATTATTCCCCCTCACCGTTGCATGAAAGGCATTATTGTCATCTGAGGTTTCAGCCAATCTACCTTGGACTTATGTTTAGAAATTTTCTCATCTATTAGGCTCCATCTATGTACCCCTTCAATTCCTCTGATCACCCCCTCAATCCTGTTTTTATCCATTCTCTTTAATGACGGGTTTTTTTTGTGTCACTTCTAACTTCATTTTTTTCTTCTTCTAATTTCCTTTTAGCCCCACTTATTTGTATTGAAAACTTCCTAAGACCCCCTTGCAATCTTAGGAGTTTTTTCCATACTACAAACATTGCGTTCCCTTTTAACTCCCTATTCATGCTTTCCTGAATGGTCTTCTTTACTTCCTCTTTCTCCAGGAGACAGTTTAAATTTTTTTAAATTGTTTTGACCTCTGATTGCTTTCCTCTGTCAACTTTACCCTAATCATAGCATGATTAGAGACTCCTGGTTACAGGTTCTCTACCACCATCGTAGGGAATTTACTAGACCAATCCACATTGGCAATTGCACTGTCAATCATAGAGTATATCACTCCATTGACTTGCATGTTGGACCAAGTAAAATAATCCCTTACACTATCACACTAAAAAAGACCAGCTCTGAACATCATTTGTTCCAAATCCCAAAATTCCTAGATCTGCACCTCATTACCCCAACTCTATCCTTTAATCTCAAGACATTGGTAAAATCTCCTATTATAATTACTAGACTCATCACCATCGATTTCTCAATATCATTCCATAAATGTGTCCTCGTCTTTAGCTGATTTCCTGCATACACCGCACTCATATGAAACATCTCCCCATTTAGCCCCAACACTTCACACATCAACATCTGATCAGTACATTTTTTGACACTGATATTCACCCTCCTTTGATCCCACAATAGCCATGTTTAACCATTAACATGGTATCTATAGTTATCCACCCAGTTCCACCTAACTCTATTTTCCCCCAGATTTTCCCAGCTTTTTCCTGTTTAACCCTTAATTCTAAAAGGACAGTAACCAACAAATTCATTCCATTGAGACAGGAGCTAATATCATTGATTTTTGTTGCCTTATTTAACCCCCTAACATTTCAAGAGCCTATCATGGCACATGGCCATAACCCTTCTCAGGATCCTTCCAAATCCTCGAAGGCCATTTTTTTTCATCCCCAAACGCATTCCACTGGATCATTCTGTTTCCTCTGCACCATTCCATATTTCTTTCAATCCCAACTTATCAAATTCCAATGTTCTTTTTCCCCTGTTCCTTGATCTAACTACAGTTCATTTATGCTCAGCTTCCTGTATATCATTCTCAGCCTTTTCCTGTGGTTTTTCTTCCTCCTTTTCATTCTTCTGAACTATTCTCCACTCATTTCGCTCTCCTATTTTTGTTTCACCTGTCAAATCTTACCATTTTTTGTTTTCCTTCTCAGTGCATTTATGCCCTCCAATCTGGCTTTTGTCACATAAAATAGGCTTTCCCTCAATATCCATCTTCTAGTTCAGAGTGTGCACCTACATCCTTAATCTTCATAATATCTGGGATGTTATGAGACATATCAACTTCCACCAGCATCCTAGTGTGTGAGATTATCAACTTGTTTGTTGTACATTCATCTGTAAACAAGGGTTTACCAATAGCACTATCAATCCTCACCAGGCTCTTGAATCCCCATAAATGTAGAGGCAGTTTTGGTAATTTAACCCATACAGGTACAATTTTGATCATGTCTTTTTTCCATGGAGAAATTTGGCTTCCACAGGTGTAAGAACATGGCCATACTTTATAAAGTACAAGGCCCTCTCTTCAAGACTTCATCTCTATCCTCCATACTTTTGAACTTGATCACAAAGTAACCTTTCTCATTATAAAACAAATCCGGAACAACCCCAAAATCCCAAAATTTTAGCATGAATCTTTTAACCGCAGTCATTATAAGCTCTCCTCCCACAACATACATTATCAAAGCACATTCCCAATATTTCATTTAAGGTCTAACATCCTCCATTTCAATTTCCACCTTTACTTCCCCATTAACCTCAGATGGAGTAGAAAATTCCATTTTCATCCCATAGTTGGGACCTATTACCCCTAATTACATAAACCCGCAGATTCCTAGTTCCTCCCAATCTATCAATTTCAAGTTTAACATGATTTTATAGATGCTGGTGTAGAGTATATATTATTTTATTTTATATATAATTAATGTATGACGTATGTGTATAAAACCGACAAAGGCACAAACTAAATTCCAAAGTGGCATGGAATTACATGTTAAATTGCAGGGGTCAAAAGAAAGACCCGCTGGCATCTTCAAATTGGCGATAGGATAACTGGAGAAGGCATGGGGCAACACACAAACATTAAAAATATATGAAAATATAATAAGAAGACATTTATTATCTACATTTTTTTTCTCTGTAAAAGAAGTATGAGATTAATTAATAATTGAGTCCGTCTTTTGAAAAACGATCATTTTATAAGTTATGGAAAGATATGGGTTTAAAATACAAATTAGAAGAAATCAATATAAAATTTTCGAGTTGCATTAATCGAGTCATAAACTTATAACTAATGCACGTTGCATAATAAATTTTTAATGTTGCAACTAAACTCTTTCACATTTCTATAATTCTAATTCAACATCGTCTTTTCATATGGTTATAGAAAGACAGTGTTTCCCATAATTTTGCCTTAATAATTAATCGATTATTCTCAAATTGATATTTATGTAAAATAAACTAGAGGTGGACTCTAATTTTTCTGAGATGGTTTTTAATAGAATTAGACTGAAATTAACTAGATTGTGTTGAAATTAATTGAATTAAAATTAAATCTAATACAAATAGTATTAAATAAAAAAATATTAAATTTATTTGAACTGTATCTAAGTACAAATTAACGTAAAAAAATATAACAATAAAGTAATTGGTGTTTGATATGAAATTGATTTTGTAGGAAGTTTATTTTAAAAGGGAGTAGAGTATAAAAAACTAAATTTGGGAGGGACCGACACCTAGTCTCCTGGCCGCCTCTTCTTCCGAAAAGGTTCTCCTTCAAAACACCTAACCGCATTGCATTGCGATTCTTCTTTTTCCATCTTTTTCCCTGTATTCTCATTAGGGGAGATGGAGAACAACGATTTATTTTAATTTATATTTCTGTTATTTAATAAGTGTGAGATTTATCTCCACAGATTAGTTTTGTTCTTCGACCTGATCGATTGGATCGTTGTGTTCATAATAATAGCTCGATTTAGTGGTTCACGTTGATGTATTGTTCTCGATCTGCTTTACAGATCGTGTGTTTGTGATTTCGTTTCTGGTTTTGCTTTTGGGTTTTCCATTAATTTGGATACGTTGGATCTGTGTCAGATATGTGATTTTCAAAGTGTTTACAGTTTTGACAACATAGATTGTGGTTGGATCAAATGATGTTACAGTTGTAGAATGTCCCTGTTTGGCGCAGTGATATTGATGCCAATTGGTTATGTTTTTTGCAGAAAGCAAGTTAATATCCCCGATGACGATGTTACAGTTTTTATTGGATATCTGGTCTGTAATAGTACAGACGATCTGTATGGTTAACATGTAATTTAAACATCCTTGCAATATGTTAATTATTGCTGGAGACTAGTTATGTTGGATGTCAATTCCACTCATTGTAATCGCCGCTGACATTTTTCCCAGCATATTAGAATGATTGTTTAAAAAAAAAAAGGATTATAGTATTATCCATCTTTGCTCTAGTCTGAGTCATCTTTGCTCTAGTCTGAGTTGCATGTGTTTTAAAACGGGGTGAGATAGTTACACTTAAATGGGCACTAATTATTATTAGTCTCTCTTTGCCATTTCAATTTGCACATTTTGACTTTCACCAGTTGACTTGAAAATTGTTTGATCATTAATATCTTTCATTAGGGATAATATAAGTTTACGAAAAGTTGATATTTTAAAAATATACGCATAATGAATCTAACAAAGTATCACAATATAGTATTTATACTTAAACACTAATTCAATTTTATTGTCAAAATTAAAAAAATAACTAAATAAATAAATAGTTAAATTAAAGATTGAAATGAGAAGAGGAGTATCAATAAGAACTCAATAAAATTGAAATAGTAGGTGTGGAATTTCCTTCCCTTTTCATTTTGTGATCAAATGAGATGAGATTACAAGATGATAAGGAAATAGAATCCATTTTCTAGTAGGAAATGTTATAAATGATAGTTACATTATATAATTAGTTTCCTTATAAAATTAGTTATATATGGTTAATTCTTTATAGACTTGAAATCGTATTCCTATTAGACTTTGGTTTTTTATAACTCTATATATTGTAACTCACATCATTAATGAGGTGGGTCATTGATGTGATATCAATGCACCATAATAAAGTCTTTTATATTTTTACATGGTATCAAAGCCAACTATTTAAGATCTGGGTCCGAGTTGGGATTATTGGGTCGATGTGTGGATCTCTACCCATTGATTTTAAGATGGAAGTCCAATATGCCATTAAATTTATCATGATAAAATATAA
>JAULKM010000006.1:22190008-22200239 GCA_032355605.1 Rubia tinctorum
TTTAACTTTATGAAAAAAATGTGCAGTTATAACTTTTTATCACTATTATGACAATGACTCAGCAATTTGAGTGTTGGCCAACTTGTCACTATTCCGGCATCACGTAAAAAATTGCTATGCAGTTATAAAAACATGTAAAAAATGATTCACGTATTCATCTACATCACGTGAAGTTAAACATAATAGTACATCAACTGTCACATAACATGTTATAGAAGGTATGATGAATATTAAAAATGTGTGCGACCTTTGATATGATATGTGATGTCCGAATAATATAAATTTACAATAATTCAGTACAATTATCAGAAATATGCTCTTTAATATGAAACGTAGTCTCTGAATGGTATGGATTTGCAATGATTCTGCACAACTATAAAAAAACATATTTTTGATGTGAAATGAAAACTTTTCAAATTTCCAACCTTACACAGTTGGATACTTGATGAATTATTTGTGCTACAAGTTTACAACACATATTTTGGGAACAAATTATTGAATACATGTACACATATTTTGGAAACAATTATAATAAATGAACGTGAGTATCATTTTAATTCAACACTTAGTGTTAATATTACAAAAAACATTTAAAACTGTGCATTCCCCTGAATCGCGTGAAGTAAAACGTGTTAGTCTGCTAACGTCACATAACGTGTTATAAAAGGTACGACAAATGTTAAAATGGTGACCCCTGAAAAATACAAATTTACAAAATAGTCAGTATAATTATTAGAAACGTGTTCGTGATATGAAACGTGATATCTGAAACGTGACCTTGGTAGTACAAACTTGCAATGATTCGGTACAGTTATCATAAATGTGACATTTAATATGAAATGTGATCCCTGGATAGTATAAATTTGCAATGATTTTGCACAATCATGAGCGTGTTATTACGTCAACAGTCACATAACTGTAATGAAAAGTACAGCGAATATTAAAAATATGACCCCTGAAAAATACAATTTTACAAAAGCTTAATATGAAACGTAATCTTTGAATAATACAAACTTACAATGATTCAGTACAATTATCATAAATGTGGCTTTTGATATGACATGTGATTTTTGAATGCTATAAATTTGCAATGATCCAACACAATCATAAAATGTCTTTTTACGTTAACGGTCACATAACGTGCTATAAAAGGTATGAGGAATATTTAAAATGTGACCCCTGAAAAATACAAATTTACAAAAGAGTCAGTATAGTTATCATAAATGTAACCTTGATATGAAACGTGATCTCTGAATAATACAAAGTTGCAATGATTCAATACATTTATCGTAAATGTGACATTTAATATGAAATGTGATCTCTGAATAGCATAAATTTGCAATGATTATGCACAATCATAAAACGTGTTATTGTGTCAATGGTTCATAGTGTGCAAAAAAAAGTTTGTTGAATATTAAAAACATAACCCCTGAAAAATACAAATTTACCAAAGAGCCAGTATAGTTATCAGAAACGTAACCTTGATATGAAATATGATCTTTGAATAAAACAAACTTACAATGATTCAGTACAATTATCATAAATGTGACATTTGATATGACATGTGATTTTCAATAGTATAAATGTGTAATGATTCAGCATAATCATAAACGTCTTATTACGTTAACAGTCACATAACGTGCTATAAAAGGTATGACGAATATTTAAAATGTAACCCCTAAAAAAATACAAATTTACAAAAAAAAGGTGGTATAGTTATCAAAAACATGACCTTGATATGAAACGTCATCTCTGAATAATACAAACTTATAATGATTCAGTACAATTATCATAAATGTGACATTTAATATGAAATGTGATCTCTGAATAGTATAATTGATTCAGCATAATCATAAATAACATATTTTTTGACTTGAAATGATTTATTTATTTATTTTCAAATTTATACTCTTACATTATTGAATACTAGATGAATTATGAATGCTACGACATATATTTTGGGTAAAAAGTATTAAATACATGTACACATATTTCATAAACTATAAATAATGGAAATGAGTAACATTTTTATCCAATACTTAGTGTTATTATTTTAAAAATAATTAAAATCACGTATTCACCTTAATCGCGTGAAGTAACGTATTACTACGACGGTCACATAACATGTCATAAAAGGTACAATGAACATTATAAATGTGACCCCTGAAAAATATGAATTTACAAAAGAGTCAGTACTATTATCATAAATGTGGCCCTTAATATGAAACACGATCCCTGAATAATATAAATTTACAATGATTCGGTACAATATAAAAAAGTGATCCTTGATATGAAACGTGATCTCTGAATAATACAAATTTACAATGATTCAGTACAGTTATCATTAACGTGACTATTAAGTGCAGTTATCATAAGCGTGACTATTCAGCACGGTTATTATAAACGTGACTCTTCAGTGCAATTATCATAAGCATGACTCTTCAACACATTTATTATAAACGTGACTCTTCGGTGTAGCTAGTATAAACGTGACTCTTGACCTAAAACAAAAACTATTCAAACTTTCAAACTCCTACACTCACATCATTGCATACTAGATGAATTATAAATACCACATCACACATTTTGGAAAAATACTCATCTATCTTTGGTTACCGTAGTAGAAGTAGCATAGCAATAGCAAATACAGCCATACCATACCACTTGCATCATAAAAAAACAGACTCTCGACGTGAAATGATTTTTTTTCTTCAAATTTACACACTTACATCATTGGATATTAGATGAATTATAAATGCTGCAACATATATTTTGGGGAAAGAAATATTGAATACATGTAAACATATTTTGGAAACTATAAATAATTGAAATGAGTAACATTATAATCCAATACTCAGTGTTATTATAATTTTTTTAAAATCATGTATTCACCTGAATTGGGTGAAGTAAATGTATTATTACGTCAATGGTCACATAATGTGTTATAAAAGGTACGGTGAACATTAAAAATGTGATCCCTACAAAAATGAATTTACAAAGAATCGGTACTAATTTTTTAAATGCGACCCTTTATATGAAACGTGATCCCTGAATAATACAAATTTACAATGATCTGATACAGTTATAAAAAGTGTGACCCTTGATATGAAACATGATCTCTGAATAATACAAATTTATAATAATCCAGCACAATTAACAGAAACGTGACCCTTGATATACAACGTGATCTATGAATTATACAAATTTACAATGATTCGGCACAATTATTATAAATGTGACTCTTCGGTGCAGTTATCATAAACACGACTCTTCAATGCAGTTATCATAAACACGACTCTTCAACACAGTTATCACAAATGTGACTTTTCAGAGCAATTATCATAAACGTGACTTTTCAGCACAGTTATCATAAACGTGACTTTTCAGCACAGTTATCATAAACTAACTCTTTAACACGATTATCATAAACTGACTCTTCAGTGCAATTATCATAAACGTGACTCTTGACCTGAAACAACAACTATTCAAACTCATACACTCACTTCATTACATACTAGATGAATTATAAATACCACATCACAAATTTTGGAAAATACTAATCCATCCTTGGTTACCATAGTAGAAGTAGCATAGCAATAGCCAATATAGCCATACCACTTACATCATAAAAAATAGACTCTCAGCGTGAAAGGATTTTTAAAAAAAAAATTGCACACTTACATTATTGGATACTATATAAATTATGAATGTTGCGACATATATTTTGGGGAAATAAATATTAAATAAATGCACACATATTCCAGAAACAATTATAATCAATGGAAATGAGTAACATTATAATCCAATACTCCGTGTTATTATGATTTTTTAAAAATCATGTATTCACCTGAATCGCGTGAAGTAAAACGTATTATTACGTCAACGGTCACATAACGTGTTATAAAAGGTAAGGTGAACATTAAAAATGTGACCCCTAAAAAAAGAATTTACAAAAGAATCAGCACAATTATAAAAAAAAACGTGACCCCTGATATGAAATGCGATTCCTGAATAATACAAAATTACAATGATCTAATACAGTTATAAAAAGCATGACCCTTGATATGAAACATGATCTCCGAATAATACAAATTTACAATGATTCGGCATAGTTATCAGAAACGTGACCCTTGATATACAACGTGATCTTTGAATTATACAAATTTACAATGATTCAACACAGTTATCATATACGTGACTCTTTAGTGCAGCTATCATAAACGTGACTCTTCATTGCGGTTATCATAAACTTGGCTCTTCAACATAGTCATCATAAACGTGACTCTTCAAGCTACGAGAGGTACTTCTCCATTTTTTGTTTTGATTTCTTCTACTTTTATTTTTTATTTTCAGGTGGGAGGCAGTTTTTAATTTATTTTTTTATTTGTTTTTACATCACTAATGGGGTAGTGTTTAAAATTAGGTATTTTGTTGGAATATTTTGTCGCGTCTGTGTCTGTCAATTCTAAGTTTTTCTGACGGCTCCTTTTGCTTGGTTGAACTTAGTTGGCTTCTGATCTGTTCTATATGTCGGTATAGGAGAAATTTGAGTCAGGGTAGTTACAACAAATTCATTTGGCGATCTCGTTCATAATTTACAGTCCATATTTGTAGACCGAGCAATTTGATTTTTTTTATTGATCATCTTGTGTCGTGTTAGAGACTTTCGTATTTTCTCTTGAGTTTACTTACATTTATAAAA
Organism: Rubia tinctorum; assembly: GCA_032355605.1. Taxonomy (NCBI): domain Eukaryota; kingdom Viridiplantae; phylum Streptophyta; class Magnoliopsida; order Gentianales; family Rubiaceae; genus Rubia; species Rubia tinctorum. Next base: position 22,194,711 of record JAULKM010000006.1, read on the forward strand.
CACTTTTATGGTGACCAAAATGATCGGGGTCATCTCATACTTTCCATAAAAGACATAATTTAATGGAGATGAACCAGATCTTTCACTTCCAAAACTGTTTTAATTTTGTTTTAGTTGCTGTAGAGGTTCATTAGGGCAGTGTATTGGAAGCTCTGTGAGTTGGTGGCTGGTATTTGATTATTGTGATCGGCTTCCAATGGTTCGAGCCAAACTAGTCGGAAGTCTACACAGTAATTGACCATTTATCTCACGATGTACCCCTTTCTATATGTTTATATGTAAATGTTACAAATTTGCAATTTGATTTTTAGTGCCTTTATGATACTTTTTTCAGGCAACTGATGTGATCCTTCAGGCAACTACTGTGAGCCTTCAGGAAACTACTGTGATCCGTCAGACAACTTGTTGTAAGCCTTCAGGCAACTTGATGCAAGCATTCGGGCAATTTAGCCAATTTTTAGCAACATGTGAGCTTAATGAAAAGGGAAGAACACCCTCCAAACCATGTTTATGACGGTTTGAATTGAAAAAGACTCTTCAGTGCGGTTATCATAAACGTGACTCTTCAGTGCAGTTATCATAAACGCGGCTCTTCGGCACGATTATCATAAACACGACTGTTCAATGCAATTATCATAAACGTGAATCTTCAGTGCAATTATCATAAACTTGACTCTTCATTGCAGTTATCATAATCGTGACTCTTGACCTTAAATAGAAACTATTCAAACTCATACACTCACTTCATTGCATGCTAGATGAATTATAAATACCACATCACACATTTTGGAAAATACTAATCCATATATGGTTACCAAAGTAGAAGTAGCATAGCAATAGCTATGTCAGTGTTATTATATATTTTTTTAAATCATGCATTCACCTCAATCGCGTGAAGTAAAACGTATTATTACGTCAACAGTCACATAATGTGTTATAAAAGGTACAGTGAACATTAAAAATGTGACCCCTAAAAATATGAATTTACAAAAGAATCGATACAATTATAAAAAACGTGAACGTGATTCATGAATAATACAAATTTACAATGATATGATACAGCTATAAAAATCGTGACCCTTAATATGAAACGTGATCCCTGAATAGTACAAATTTACAAAAATTCAGTACATTTATCATAAACGTGATCATTGATATGAAACATGATCTCCAAATAATATAAATTTACAATGATTCAGCTCAATCATAAAAACTGTGACTCTTTAGTACAATTATCAGAAACGTGACTTTTGACCTGAAACAAAAACTATTCAAATTTTGAAACTTATACTCCCTCCGTTTCATTGGATATGACACACTTTCCCTTTTTGGTTATTTTTCTGGATTTGACACATTTTCTATTAATGGCAAGATTTCTTCAATTTCATCCACTCATTCTACTTTTCCTTTTCTAAATTTAATTTCATTCACTCATTTCATTCACTCATTTCATTCATCTAAATTCAAACACCTAATGTTATGGTGTCACATCCAACGAAGCGGAGTTAGTACATCCATATCAATGCATACTAGATCAATTATAAATGCCACAACACACATTTTTGAAAATACTCATCCATCTTTGATTACCATAGCAGAAGTAACATAGCAATGGCCAATATAGCCATACCATTTTTGTGATTTTACCATAGAGAAGAAGATTAGAGGGCTATTGAGTACTCTAGTACTAGATAACACCACAAACAGTAAGTTTCTTTTTTCTACAGTTTCCCCCCAACTATTTCCATTAATTACTCTGTGTCCCCTCTCACAATTTTTCTTACATCAATCACTCCTCATCAGCCCCCTACATTCCTCTCTCCTTCTCTCTCTCATCCCTCCTAAATCTACCCGGGAAAAAGACTGTCTCTGCATAATTTATCCATGTGAGCAAACCTTTCTTCTCTCTGTTTTCATACGCGTGTGTAATTCTGTGCTTTGGAGTGTTTTGATGAACGGCATTTCTCTGAATTTCTGGGTGTTTTTGTGTCATTGCTGGCGTCCTCTGGGACATGGGTTGTGATTATTATGTGTTTTACGTGAATGTGGAGGAGATTTTTTGATATTATTGTTCAAGTTTTCATCTTTCTGAATTTTTGAGCTTTTTTTGAAGTTGGTTATTATTATTATTTTTGGTTATTGGGATCTATGTTGGATCTACGAGTGTTATTTTATGATGAATTTGGTTGCTAAAAGTGATGGTTAATTGGTAATATTGTTCTGTTATACTGATCTCGGTAGTTGTGTTGCTTGTCTGTTGTTTATAGTAATGTTGATGTGTGAGAGTGTGTTTTTACTTGTATTTGCTGGTCCCTTTTGTTTAATAGGGTTTTTATGTTGGTGGACATTTAGCACATTGCTTCAGGGTTGGAGAAAGTTGGTTTCTTGAGCTCAGCTGGGGTGGTTTCATGGGATGAACTCTGAGGATTTTCATCATCATGGGCAACTTCATTGATGAGGATAAGGATGAAGGTGGGGTTCTCGAATCCTCGCAGTTTTTTGATGCCGAGGAGAGTATTGCTGCATCGGGCTCAGAATCAGATTCAGACCCTGGATGCTGCTCCGGCCCTAGAGATTCTGATTACGCGGAGTGTAAAGACTATCTGTGTGATGTGTGGACGAGGAGCCCGAGAACTGTTAAGGAGCGTCGGAACAAGTTCCTTAGCTGGATGGCTGATGGTTTGTGTAACTCGGCCGATGATTATGGTGTGGATAAATGTGGTGGTGATAAGGTTGATGTTGATCGCGTTGTGGAGAACAGCGGCGCTGTTTTGAGAAACTCGGGATTGGAGGGTGAGGTCAGTTCAGTGAAGGAATTGGGCAGTTTCTTGACTAATTGCAATTCCGATTGCAGGAGAGAATGTAATGGGAGTAGTAATCTAGAGGTGGAAAAACATAGGCAGTGTGTGAAAGAGGTTAATTCTTTGCAGTCACCTCGAGTGGCTCAAAACAGAACCGCTGTGCAGGGTGAAATTGAGACTGGTGGATTGAAGAACCGTTTATTGCGCAGATTACGCTCTATGTCCTGCATTATGGTTGATTCAAAAAACTTTGACAACAGGGATAGCACTGGCTCAATTCCTGCTGCTGGAACTAAGGTTCAAAGGATTAAGGTTCGTCACAACAAGAAGCCACTGAAGGAGCTCTCGGCACTGTTCAAGGGACAGAATATCCAGGCACACGAGGGGTCAATATTGGCGATGAAGTTCAGCCTTGATGGTCATTATTTAGCCAGTGCCGGAGAAGATAAGATTGTTCGGGTTTGGCAAGTGGTGGAAGAGGACAGGGTTAATGATATTGATGTCCCCGAAATAGATCCCTCTTGCTTGTACTTCACAGTTAATCACCTTTCGGAACTGTCTCCTCTAGTGGCTGATAATGAGAAGATGAGTAAATGGAAAAGTCTCAGGAAAAGTCCAGACTCTGCTTGTATCATCTTTCCCCCGGAGGTGTTTCGAATTCTGGAGAAGCCACTGCACGAATTTTCTGGACACACAGCTGAGGTCTTGGATCTTTCATGGTCTAAGAACAATGTAAGTTCGTTCATCATTGTCTAGTAACTGAAATTTTATCATTGAACGAGTTCATTTTGTTAACAAACTTGTTTCCTCTGTAGTGCCTGCTTTCGTCCTCGGTTGATAAAAGTGTTCGGTTGTGGAAAGTTGGATGTGATCAGTGCCTCAATACCTTTTCACACAGTAATTATGGTGCAGACCTGGCCTTTTTTATTTTTTATAGCTATATTCTTTTCGTTTGCGAATGTAACTAGCAAATGACATTGTGTTGTGCATCTGTTCTGAATTGCTGGTGATGCAGTGACTTGTGCTCAGTTTAACCCTGTGAACGATAACTGTTTCGTCACTGGTTCCATAGACGGAAAAGTTCGTATTTGGGAAGTTAATGCCAGTAGAGTTGTTGATTGGATAGATACAAGAGACATCGTTACTGCTGTTTGTTATCGCCCTGATGGGGAGGTCTGCACTCGTATCCTCTTCTCCCTCTTTTCGCCAGTGTGTGTTTCATAGTCTAATAGACCTGCAAATCCTTTTCTTCAGGGAGGGATTATTGGTTCGCTGTTGGGCGCTTGTCGCAATTTCAGTGTTGCAGGTGATTCCCTTTTTGTCTTTTTTATTAGCTGCTGTAAAATATTTGATTAGACTAGTGCTAGGGATGTTATTTTGTAACCCAGACTGTCTATTTATTCTGTTTCATGATGTACCCTTTCCGGTTACTCAAATCATGAAACTAGTTTTAGTTTTCGTTCTTGGATATTTAAGATAAAGTAATAATCCGTATGTAGATCTTTATAACTTCTGATTTGATGATGAACTTGATCATTAGTAAGTCATACTTTATTTAATTGAAACCTTTGCATATTTATATTTGATATAAGCTCTACACTTCTCTGGATATGGCGATGGTTTCTCGTTTTCTTGGAGACAAACCTGGACGATTAGTCATGTATCTTTATGTAAGCTTGTTCTTGTGTTAGATGATCGGTTGCAGCTGGGAGACAAGATTTGCTTAACTGCTAAAAAGAAGTCTCTCTGCAAGAGAATAACTAGCATTCAGGTTATGTAATGTCGCGTGATTGAACTGTGTTCTTATTTGATTTCTGTTGGGTTTTTCCGGCTTCATTTTCTCATAATTTGTTTTGTTGTTTTGCAATCTGCAGTTCTCTCAAAGAGACTCGAGTAAAGTACTGATAACATGTGCTGACTCTCAATTCAGACTCCTAAGCGGTAGCAATGTGATCAGGAAATACAAAGGTACTTTTATTTATAGTTCTTGTTTTCTCTCGTAATATTTTGATGATGTTCTTGAGTAGGCCCTTTTCCTGCTTAATACCTCTCTGTACGTTTATCCATCGATGGAAAACCTAGGATATCAAAAGCGGTTAAATGACTCATGAAAACGAATGCATTTACTGTTTCTTAACTTCAGTCATTTGCATCCTTTAGGTCCTAGGAGTTCAGGAAATCAGATATCAGCTTCTTTCACGTCAGATGGGAAACATGTGATCTCGTCTTGTGAGGATTCCAACGTGTATATGTGGGATGCCGGCAATCTTGATGACTTTTCTCCATCTCTAAAAACCGTGAATTCATTCGAAAGCTTTCCTGCTGATGCCTCCGTAGTAGTTCCTTGGTTCGGCCTACAAAGAGGAAATCCTGGCGAAATCCCTCGACACGATCACAACTCAGCTGCAAAACTGCCTTTCTCTCCCGCATGCTTTGCTTTGAGTCAAGAGTTCTTTCTCGAGTCCATACCCCGGGGCTCTGCGACCTGGCCCGAGGAAAAGCTCCCAGCTCGGATGACGGCTCCCAATTTGTCCAAATCACAGTTCAAGTTCCTAAATACGTCGTTTCAGAGTTTAACCAGTTCTCACGCCTGGGGTATGGTCATGGTTACCGCGGGCTGGGATGGTCGGATCAGATCATTCCACAACTACGGTTTGCCAATCCCTACCTGAAGAAAACGTTCCCCAATTCCATGGCGATGCTCGGGATTGTACATTGGCTGACTGGA
>JAULKM010000006.1:22204848-22215890 GCA_032355605.1 Rubia tinctorum
CGGAGGCGGCGTTGGCTGTGGAGGAGGCAGTGGAGGAGGTTCGGAGGTTGAACATGAGAGGGCGGTCCTTGGCCTCCCCGTCGTCCTCGTCGTCGGACTCGGAGGTGGAGAGGTTGACGCAGGCGCACCGCTCCAGGGACGCGAAGAAGGCGGAGGCGACGCTCATGCCGAACCACCGCGCGAGGCCGTCGATCTTCTCGTACGTCGTGTTCTCCATGCTTTGTTCACTCATTTTTGCGGTTGAGATTGCGAGGTTTTTTAGCTATGGAAAGAGGGAGGAAAAGTGATTGAGAAGGGGCGGAGATATTATTGAACTGATTTTTTTTTCCGCTTTGATTTTTTTAGATTATTATTGATTAGAGAACTAATCACGTAGTTAACAGCTGTTAAAGAGTTTAGCTTTAACGGCAAATTAGTAGCGACTTTTTGACAAACGGCTATTCAACATTTTTTTGCCGGCAAATTATACTTTGGGATAATCTAAGAATATATCCCACTGTAAATCACTAGAATGATTGATAGTTATATTTATTATTTAAATAAAAATAGAGAGTAAATGATTTTTTATTAAATAATAATCACCGAGGGGGTCGTAAGTAAAAATATGAGACATTGTCAACATTTTATTTGGCGTCAACATAACGTGGACATGAAAAGGTTGAATGAGAAGTTTTTTGAAATTTTGCACTCCAATGCAAGAGCGTCAGTTAACATCAATTTAGTGTCAAAAAATTTATTTTCTATCAAAATGATTCAATAATAATTTTATATTTAATATATTTAATTTCCTTTATTTTAAATAAAATTCTGATTTCATAATTGAATATTCTAATTTCACTAACAATTTCACTATCACTTTTAAAAAATAAATAATACTAAAATATTGAATATATGCTAAAACTAAAATTAAGAAATAATAATTCACAAGAATTAAATTTAACGTAAAGTAATTTCACTTTTATGTTTCTATAGTATTATTAATTTTTAGATTATAATTTTAAAATATAGATTTTAATATTTTTTATCAATATAATATAATTAAATAAATAAAATTTGTTTATATTGTGAATCTAAATAATACATTCAAATTGAGATCCAAATGTAACATTTAAATTTGGAATTGTAAAATAAATAAAAGTTAAAATCCTAAATTTGGTAATTTGACAAACCCATGACTTCAATATGAGCGTCTGAATACATAATGTCTCATTGAGGCTCTTACTCCACGTGTCATCCACTTCAGATTGACCCTCTAAACTGACTTGGAGGTGAATTTTAAAATTTTAGAGTATCAATCCTACGTGTCTTTTGATATTTTCCAAAGAGAGGCTTGCATTGGAGATACTCTTATTGCTCCTCTTTAGCTACCCCCTCCATCCCACCTCAAATTTTATAAATATCTTCCATTGTCCATTCTTTCATTCTCCACAGTTACATCTAACAAATTTACCAAAATCTCTCAACATAAATGGCGACGTGTGCCCTAGATGCCTTTGACATCGCCCGCTTTCCCCTCTTTGTTTAGTGTATAAAATAATGAGTTACCTCTACACAGTACCAATTAATTTTATGGGTCATATCTACATAGCACCAACCCATAAAACCAATTCCAATTGGTTTTATGATAGAATCTCATGAATCTTACATGGTATAAAAGCCCAAGTTTGGCCAGATCGGCCCAGTGGACATATATTCCCATTGATAGGCATGTGACCCCCTTTCTATCCACGTTTGCATTTACGCGATGAATAAAGCCGATGCCCATGAGAAGCGTGTTTGAGAGTCTCACATTGGTGGTTGATAAAGTTTTGTTGTGTGTATAAGATCATGAATTACCTCTACATAATACATATGGCTTTATGATAGAAGTCCATGAATCTTAAACCATCTCCCCGCCGCTAGTTGGAAGAGACAGTTTTCACCGTTAGAACAAGATATAGATTCCGACTTCCTATGCTTTTATGATAGAAGTCCATGAATCTTAAACCCTCTTCTGTCGCCGCTACTTGGAAGAGACAGTTTTCACCGATAGAACAAGATATAGATTCCGACTTCACATCCCAGTTTTCGACCACCAAGAAAGTTCGATCCGTAGACTACACATTCAACGACAACAACAACATTTCTAACTTTGTCATCCACCTATATGAGACTCTTTATAGAGTTTGTGTTGTAATAGGTTATGTTTTACCTTATTTACCTCTTGTATATTTTGGGTATATATTGCCCATTCACTTGTCAATATACGATCAGATCATTATTCCCCAATTCTCTTAGTCTTCCTTCTTTCATGGTATCAAAGGCTACTCTCTAACACCTAAATTTATTCTGATCCCGACAATATCCCCACCGTCACCGCAGTGAATCTCCTACCGCCGCCTCACCATGAGCGATTCAGAGAGCTCCATCGGCGACACCAGCCCCTCTCCCACTGCAGGCGTTACGCCGTCGTCGCCTCCGCCTACGGTCGATCGGCCCGCCGGCCCTCAACCACTGTCGCGTCCTCTCGATCATACCTCTCTATTCTACCTCACCCATTTGATCATCCAGACTTGTGTCTCTGTCTGGTTGTTCTCAAAGGGGACAACGATCAGGAATGGACAACCTCGATAAAGAACCCTCTTAAGGCAAAGTGTAAGCTTGGTTTTATTGACGGCTGTATCACTTAAGCTGTTGTTGCTTCTGTTGACCTTGATTATTGGCACAATGTTAACTCTATTGATCGTACAGTCTATTGATCCATCACTTTGGTCTTCTATCACCTTTCCAGAGATTGTCTTCGAACTCTGGGAGGAGCTGCATCATCGTTTCTCCGTTGGTAATGGTCCTCGATTGCTCCAACTTCATGCAGATTTGGCCAAGGTGGTAAATATTTCGCGTCTTATTATGGAGCACTCAAGAAAGTCTAGGACGAGATCAATACTTATGTGCCTCTTCAGGTCTGCCTTTGTAGTAATTGTTCTTGTAACATCACGACAAAGTTGATGATTGAACGCGATGTCGAGCGTCTTCATCAATTTCTTCTCGGCCTCGATGACACGTCCGGCCTCTCTGCTCCAGCATTATGGCGCAAGAACCATTGCCATCTCTCAACAAATTTCATGCGTTGGTTGTTCAGGAGGAGCATCATAAGACACTAATGACCGAACGTGACACCAAATATGATGGCATGGCGCGACTCAGGCTAAGCTCTATTTTCTGCCTCGTCCGTCAGCTCTGTCGTCGCTGAACAAGCCTACCACTGGCTGCCCCCCGTGCACTCAGTATGGTAAGCCTGACCATGATGTCTTTCGCTGCTGGAAGATTCAAAGTGTTCCAGAAGGGTTTGTTCATCGTTCGACCATTTGTGGCAGCTCTGGTATTGTTCGCGGTCGTGGTACTGCAGGTGGCGGCGTCGCACTATTTGTCCAGTAACCCTTTCTTCTGTGGTGTCCAACGTCACTTCTATCCCGGAGTCTGCAGCTTGTGGTTCGAACCTCAGCCATGATCAATGGCAAGTTGTCTTGCAAATGTACAACTCTATGAATACGCATTCTGCTGATGTTACTGGTAAGCATTAATCGTGGATTTTAGACATTGGTGCCTCTTTTCATATGACGGGTAGTCTTGGTTTGCTTCGTGATGTTTTTGCTATTTCTCCTGTTCCAATTAAGTTTTCGAACAATCATGTAGTTATAGATGTTCAAGAAGGTTCTCTGGTCTTCTCTCAGTTTGCCAGAATTGATCATGTTCTATATTTTCCGACTTTGAAATGCAACCTTCTCTCTTTTGCTAGGTTGCTTCTAGATTCCCGGTGTTTCTCTTTCTTGACAGATAAGTTATGTGTACTTCAGGAAAACGATACGAAGACAGTGATTGGTTTGGGTGAGCAGCGTCGTGTTGTTTATTGATTGCGGCATTTCTCAGTGGCCGCTCAGGCATGTCACACGCAAGTCCGAGAAGATGACTACAACTGAATTGTGGCACAAAAGGTTGGGGCATCCTTCATTTTTAGTTTTAGCATCTTTACTTGTTTCTTTTGATTATATACGGAGTACTACTTCTTGTGACATTTGTTTTCATTCGGAACAAACAAGAGATGTTTTTTTGTTGAGTTCTAATAAAGCCACAAACTTATTTGAGCTTGTTCATTGTGATGTTTGGGGTCCGTACATAATTCATGCTTCATGTGGTGCTAAATACTTTGTTACAATTGTTGATGATTACTCTTGTGCAACTTGGGTTTATTTAATTAAGTCCAAGTCCAAGGTTCCGAGGCTGGTTATGAATTTTTGCGCACTTACTGTAACTCAATTTCAGACATCGGTTTATCGTTTGAGATCAGATAATGGTATAGAGTTTTTTGGTCTTAAGGATTATTTTGCTGCACATGGTATTGTTCATGAGACTTCTTGCGCCTACACCCCTCAGCAGAATGGCAGAATGGAGCTCAAGCATCACCATTTCTTGAATGTGGCGCTTGCTTTGCGATTTCAGGCTGCTCTTCCAATCAAGTTCTGGGGCGAATATATCCTTACTGCTTGTTTTCTTATCAACCGAGCTCCTATGCCGGTTCTTCATAATCAGACTCCATTCCCGTTGCTTTTCAAAAATGATATGAAATTCTCATAAATTCGTGTTTTTGGCTGTCTCTGTTTCGCCTCTACTCTTCCTCGACCTACAGACAAGTTCGCTGCTCGCAGTTGCAAATGTGTATTCATGGGTTATCCTAGTGGCAAGCAAGGTTGGCGTCTATATAGTCTTGAATCGAAACATTTCTTCTTCTCTCGGGATGTTGTATTATTCGAAGACCAATTCCATTTCGGATTCCATCCACCTCCCAGTCGCCAACTTTGACACAGATTCTAACTCATCCGGTTGTCTTTGATGACACAGATACTGCACCCAGGGGGAGCTCTGCTCCACCTCTTTCCTTCTCCATGGACAGGGGGAGCACCTCTTTGGACCACGGAAGCTTGTCCCCGGCCGTGGTGTCAGCGTCGGCGTCCTCCGTGGCTGAGTCGGTTCCACCGACGTCTATACTTCGGTGCAACTCAGCCCCCGTGCTAAGACTATTTCTTTGATTGAGGAGGCCCCAGTGAGTGTTCGACGCAGCTCACGTTCTCGTCAATCCAAGGTTTTACTCAAGGATTATGTTTGCAGCTCTATGCTTTATGATGATTCTCATTCCTCTGTCTCTTCCATTCCATATCTAATCACTAGTTTTGTATCATCATCAAAGTTTTCTCCAACTCATGCTTATTTCTTGGCAGCAGTCAACTCAGGCCATGAACTAGTTCGCTTCTCGGAGGCCGTACAATAGGCTTGTTGGCGTGAGGCTATGCACACCGAACTTGAGGTGCTCGAGCAAAATGGTACTTGGTCTCTCACAGCTCTTCCACCTGGCAAGAAACCCATTGGTTGCAAGTGGGTGTATCGCATCAAGTACAAGTCTGATGGCGATATTGAACGCTATAAGGCTCATCTTGTTGTGCTAGGGAATCGTTAGGTTGAAGACATTGACTTCAACGAGATGTTTGCTCTTGTTGCCAAGATAGTCACAGTTCGTACGTTCCTTTCTGTTGTTGCTATACGAGATTGGGAACTGCACCAAATGGACGTTCATAACGCTTTTCTGCATGGCAATTTGAACGAGCTCGTTTATATGACTACACCTCCGAGCTACTCGAAAGCACTCCCTGGCCAGGTATGTCGCCTGCACAAGTCCCTTTATGGTCTTAGACAGGCTACGCGAAATTGGTTTTCTAAGCTCGCTCAGGCTCTTCGCAAGTATGGGTTTAGACAGAGCTATGAAGACTGTTGTTTGTTTAGTTTTACCCGTTTTGGTCACACTATTCATGTCTTGGTTTATGTTGACGGCTTAATTTTTGATGGAGATAGCTCTTTTGTTATATCGACTGATTTTATTCTAAAAGTCAAACTAAATAATTTTGATTGAAATGAAGTGAGTATTTTTTTCCACATTCAAAATTTTATTAAAAATATAGGTAAGACTTAAATAAAGGAACCGTGATGATTTGATTTGAATTGAACAAAAAGTAAAATCATTATAAGCAAATGTGCTTACTCTCTCTATCGCAGCTCAATTTGCAGAGAGAAAAACAGCGGGGGTATTTTTCTACAGTGAAAATGTCAGGGAAAACTGACAAAAGCAAGTTCTGAAAGGACAAAAGCTAGCTAAAAACAATGTCGTTAATAACAAAAACTACACACTAATATAACTTTTAAAATTTACAAATTTGTCACTAATGCCTTTAATAAGGCACTATATACAATTCCACAACAAAAGAAATTTAAAAAAGCTGCACTTTTAGTCTTACTGGCCCTCAACTTCGTCTCATTCAACAAGATTCTCAGGCTGAAAAACAAAAAAATCTGTAAAAATCCATAAAAATGAAGATCTGTAAAAAAATATATGAAAACATGAAGTTCTGTAAACATCCGAACTCAATCATTTAGGAAAAAATATAGTCAAGGCCCCGAAACGAAAACCCACAACATTAAAGCCTGAAAAACAAGATCTGAAAACCTTAATCAAATCATACGAAAAAAACACAATCACATTTCATAATCGACCCAAAATCACACATTCTTCAAGATATAAACCAGTTTGAACCAAAAACATCATTCATTCGAACGGATCTGGAAAAGCCTAATCCAATTATCCATTCAAAATCAAACGCCACCCACAAAACAAGTAAAAAACCAGAAAATCAAGACAAAATTCGTGAATGAACAAGGTGATTTAAAAACATCAACATCTTACGGATTCGAAGTCAAGAATGGGTACTTCGTTCGAAACTCGTTCGAAAACAACTACAAACAACAACAAAAAAAGCAAAGACAAGCGAAGATTGAGAGGATTCATTGGATTATAGATCTGGGAAAAAATCGGAAGAGGGAGAAGAAGAGAAAAAGAGAGAGGAAGAGAGAGTGAGTGTGTGTGAGAAATGAAGAGTTGCGGATGCCTTTTGGGAGATTGAGAGAAGTCTAATCTTCTCTTTATGAAACCCTAATTAAAGGCCATTTCCATTGAAATTTCAACAAATTTAAAGGGTAAAAATGGAATTTGGGTCAAGTAAACTGGGCCATTTTTGGTAAATTTCAGAAATTGTAATTTGAGTTGGGACACCCCTAAATGGAAAGTGTACAATTTGAGTTGGAATGAAGAGAGTATGTAAATTGAAATACAAAACATGGTTTTTAGCTATGTATATAAGAAATTTAAAATATAGAACATTTGCTTATCACTTACTCCCTCCGTCCCACTACAAATTGCTTAATTGTTTTTTAAGTCAAATTTTATAAATTTTGTCCGTAAATATAAAATTAATCTACATATAATAAAAAGATCACGTGAGATCTTATTAGATTCATTTTAATACATGTTTTCTAAATATCATTTTTCATACGCATTTTTGTAAGTAACTGAAAATATTTACGATCAAACATGTTATTTAAAATCGTGAAAAGGTAAATAAACAACTTACAGTGAGAAGATGAGTATCATCTTGTATTTATCCAAATTAGAGGGAAAAATCAAATCTTCAAAGAGCGGGGCCCAGGCTGGGGAATTGGGGATGATGAACAACTGGATATACGTGTGTCCTGAAAATCGATCAATTTCAATGAATGGATAATAATATCCATCTTCCAAACTAAAGGAAAATGAAATCCAAGTAAAACCCAGAAAAAAAAAGTTTTCGAAATTCAATCTTTAATGGCGTCCCTCTCAAACTCAATCCCAATTTCCCACAAATTCTACCCACCTAGAGTTTCAAGAACCTCATCTCTCCCTGTCCAAATCAAATGTTGTGGTAAGATCAACATCGTCACTACAATGAGTTTTTGTTTCACTAGAATTTTTGTTAATTTTTTTTGGGCAGATTCAAGAAGAGATGATCATGTAACTAAGGACGATTCGGCTCTGTTCAAAGAGCTGAGGAATGTAGCTTGTGGGGTTCTTGCGGTTTGGGCTGTCAATGCTGCCTCCCCTGTTATTGCTGCTAATGTATGTAATGTTCGGGTCCGATTGGCAAATGACCGTTAGCTGCTGATTATTGGCTGTTTCATTTACTGGTTAATTGTTGATTGATTGAACGAACTGTTTCATTTGGCTGGTTTTACTGTCAGTTATTTACTTAAAATGTGATTTTTTAAAATTGTAATTGACAAATGTTGACGGTGGATTGTTTCATTTACCTGCTAACGAATGTTTCATTTGGCTCGGTTGACTGCTATAGTTTTTTACTTAAAAGTGTGATTTTATAATTGTAACTGGCAAAGGCATGTTAGATATTGACTGTTTTGTTCGTGGAAAAATTGGCTTTTCATCCATGCAAAAAGTTGCTACACAGGCACTTTATGCTTTGATAAACTAGATGTTGCAACTTGATTTGGGATGTCTGGAATATTGCCGTTTGATTGATGATGAATGAATGGATAAATGATGCAGATTAGGTTGCCACCATTGTCGACGGATCCAAACAGGTGCGAGCGTGCNNNNTGATGATGAATGAATGGATAAATGATGCAGATTAGGTTGCCACCATTGTCGACGGATCCAAACAGGTGCGAGCGTGCATTTGTGGGGAACACCATTGGTCAAGCCAATGGTGTTTATGACAAGCCACTTGATCTTCGCTTCTGCGATTACACGAATGAGAAGTCTAATCTGAAGGGCAAGTCTCTGTCCGCGGCGCTCATGTCTGATTCTAAGTTTGATGGTGCTGATATGACTGAGGTTGTTATGTCGAAGGCCTATGCTGTTGGAGCCAGTTTCAAGGGTATATACACATTTCCCCTTTTAACCTTTCTTTTAGCCCTTGTCGTATGATTTCTAGTCATTTAGGAGGAGAGTTGTGTTAAGTTAGATGTTTGTTGAACTTTATGATATGTTTGAGATAAGGAATCTCATTTTGGAATGTTTCTGTCGCGCTTCAGTTGCTATATACTTTTAGACTATAAAGTCATTATAATTTGTTCTTACCTTTTGTTTGCATAAACAATCACACAGTTTGTCAAAAGTCAGTTGATTTAGGCCTAGTTTGTCACGAGTTCGATTTATGATTCTGTATGCTTTCATAGGTCAGTAACTTGATAACGTTGTTATCATTTATCTTCAATGTTTGATGAAAAAACATGAATCTAGGCCTAGCTTAGCAAAAGGTCAGTTTTGGTTCGCGTTACCAATTTTCGGACTTGATCTTAAGCTAGATAGTACTATGTTCGATTCTGTCTGATACCTTGCAGGTACAGATTTCACCAACGCGGTTCTGGACAGGGTGAACTTTGATAAAGCAGATCTCCACGGAGCAATGTTCAACAACACCGTACTGTCTGGATCAACGTTTGAGGAAGCTCAGCTCCAAGATGTAGTGTTCGAGGATACCATCATAGGCTACATCGACCTGCAGAAGCTCTGCAGAAATACAACCATCAATGAAGATTCAAGAGCACTTTTGGGATGCCGATAAGCGATAACCTACCTTTTTTGTTTTCTGATATTGTTCTTTACCAGTTTTTATCTTCCAGAATAACTCTATGAAATCAAGTTTTGCCTTTTTGTAAAATTTCTGATATATAATACCGCATATTGTTTTTGTCCCCCGAGATTTTGCTCACTAACTTTGGCAGGAAGAACAAACACACTGATCTTTGAAGAAATTTGTGACTCAGATTTTAGCCTTTATTTGCCTAATGATCCAAGTTAAGGATATAGATACTGTATAGCCACAATCTTGAACTATACTCCAAGAAAAGAATCAAACTTCCCAGAAGTAGTCTCATTTACTCCCCCTCCATTTCCACATTACACTGTTGTAACTGAAATCTGAAATCTGACGTCTGAAAACCGAAGCAATGGATGGCTCCCTATCTCGTGTCGTTGGTGGAATCTTTCTTCTGCTTCTTGCTTTTTACGGAATTCAGGGTAAGCGAATGATGTTTTGGATTTTACGAAACTGAAATGCTGTTTTTTTTTTATGTTATGTTGTTGGGTTTTACGGAACTCTGGTCAAATTGTTTCTTGCTGACAACCAAGATTCAATTGCTTCTTCTTAATATCTCAACAGAAACAAGATTCACGCATTTTACGGAACCTGAAATGCTGTTATTTTCGTGTTATGTTTACGATCATTTTCAGGAACTGAAGGATCAATAGGCATAAATTATGGCACAGTGGCAGACAACCTTCCTCCTCCTTCCCAGGTAGCTCGTTTTCTCCTGGAGGAAACCATCATCAATCGCGTGCGCCTTTTCGACGCCAATCCTCAAATCCTGTCAGCATTTGCACACACGGGCATTGCCATCACAGTCACTGTCCCGGACAACCAAATCCCACGTCTCATGAAGGCCAGTTTTGCTCAGAAATGGATCAGAACCTTCATTGCACCACATTTCCCTGCCACGAACATTGTCCGGATCCTAGTTGGGAACGAGATCATCTCCAGTTCCGACAGATCCTTGATCTCAAGCCTTGTTCCAGCAATGCAGGCTCTTCACACGGCACTCGTGTCAGAATCCATGGACCGGAGGATTAAGGTATCGACGTCACATTCATTAGGGATTCTGGCAAGCTCGAGTCCTCCATCGTCAGGCAAGTTCAGACAGGGATATGATACTAGTGTGATCAAGCCATTGCTGAGCTTTCTCCGGGCGACAGATTCTCCTTTCATGGTGAACCCTTATCCGTTTTTTGGGTCCTCCCCCAGCACGCTCGAGTACGCCCTTTTCAGGCCGAATGCAGGCTCTTTCGACGAGGTTACAAAGCACACATACACAAACATGCTGGATGGGCAGCTGGATGCAGTGTTTTCAGCTCTGAAGCTCCTGAACTTCTCTGATCTCGACATTGTTATCGCTGAAACCGGGTGGCCCTCGAGAGGAGACCCTGGGCAGGTAGGGGTGGATCCTGATTCTGCAGCAGAGTTCAACAGCAAGCTGATGCAGCATGTGAACTCTGGCTTAGGGACACCACTGATGCCTAATAGGACCTTCGAAACCTACATTTTCGCGCTGTTTAACGAGGACCAGAAGCCCGG
>JAULKM010000006.1:22222288-22240480 GCA_032355605.1 Rubia tinctorum
CGTTTTTCTATGTTTGGCACCATAGGTTTATGTGTTGTTTTTTTTGCAAGTTGAAATGTGTGGATGAAATTGAATGAAGATAGTAAAAAGTTTAATGAGTGGTTGAGAATAATGTACTTTTTGCCATAAAAGGAAAGTGACAATCTTAGAAAAACATACTAAAATGGTAAGTGTGCCAAATATAGAAAAACAGAGGGAGTATTACTTCCTTTAAACTTTTTTTTAAATACCATGTTTAGTTTTTTAGAGTTAAATTTCTTAACTTTGACTCAAATCTTGTTGATATATCAATGAATTATATTACTATACTTAATTTTTTGTTATATTTGTTATAAAGTGTATTATTATAATTATTAATTTTATGTAATTTGAAATATTAATCATCAAATAAGTGTACTGAACATCGTGAAAAATGTGACAAATTCAATAGGATATGGGAAGTACACGGGTTTAAATCTAGAAATTCTCACCATATAGGAAAGTTTGTTATCAATTTAACCAGCTAAATAAATGATTGCATTGATGATGACATTCTCCAAATTTTCCTTTATCTCTCTACCAATATAGAGAACAAAATTTCATTTTCGTCGAAATCTCCATTTGAAGAACCATGTGGAGAATCTGTTGGAGCAATTTTTTTGTCCAAGATCTCTAAAAATAATGTAAATCTCCATTATAGAAAATCGGTTGGAGTTGCTCTTAAATTGCTCGTGAAGAGTTCGATCATTCAACCCTAGAAGATGCTGGCATGGCATCCTTTATGGGATCATTTCATATTCCGTGGGCCAATGCGCAATAAACTTAAATATTACAGGACCATTTTGTAATTTTGCAAAAGTACAATCTCCATCCCCTCCCTCACGGTGCCTCACTGCCTCTGCTCCGACACGTAATTACGCCATCCGTATAAATCCGCCGCCCGCCACCTCCCACCGCCGGCCGTCTCCACCACTCTATATCCAATCACCGCCTATTAATTAGTGTTCCGCCGAATATTTTCATTTCCATACTTTTCCACGCAATATCACTCCAGCTCTCTACACACAGTCACGCACAAAAATGGCGGACTGGCAACCGTTTGCTCAATCAGTAATCTTCGGCCTGATTTTCTCGTACCTCCTCGCCAAGCTCTTCTCCGTGATCTTCGCTTTCCGAGAGGATAATCTCCGCATCACGCGCGGCGACCCCGATGAAGCGCCGCCACCTCCAGCTACTTCCTCCGTAACCGCCGCCGGATCGGATTCTGGCGCTGTACTTTCCGAGAAGAGAGGCGACGAGAATGCTGCGAGTTTTGACGACGGGAGCGATGGAGACAGTGACAGTGACTGGGAGGGTGTGGAGAGTACGGAGCTGGACGAGGCTTTTAGCGCGGCCACCGCCTTCGTGGCGGCCACGGCGGCGGACCGGTCGCAGAAAGTCACCAGTGATTTGCAGTTGCAGCTCTACGGTCTGTATAAGATCGCCACTGAAGGACCTTGCAGCTCGCCGCAACCGTCTGCTCTGAAGATGACCGCACGTGCAAAGTGGTCTGTTATCTCATGATCAATTTATCAATATTCGAAATGTCATGATCAATTATCAGCTGGCTGTTGCTTTATTTAGTGCGATAGATAGTGCATAATTAAATTGAGTTTAGCTCAGTTTTAATCACTCGGAATTTTATCCACAATTCTTTGAGTGATATCATGATGAATTTCGGTTTGTTTTTGTTTTTATTTGAACTTTCAGGCAAGCATGGCAGAAGCTGGGTGCTATGCCTGCGGAAGAAGCAATGGAGAAGTACCTTGACATAGTCACAGAGTTGTACCCTTCCTGGCTCGACGGTGCAGCCATTGTAGGAATCACCATTAACTGTTTAAATGTTCTGGATGTCCTTTAATCTTAGTGTCTGCGTGTCCTTATCTTGTATTGAATGTGGTTTATCACAGAAGAAGGACCGCGTTGGTGCTTCAAGTTCAGATTCTAAAGCTCCCATGGGACCTGTTTTCAGCACCTTTGTTTATGAGGATGAACCTGCAAATGAGCTGTAAGATTTTTGATGCTTTGTATATTGAATATATCCCTTGTATGATCTTTATCCGTTGAAAATGTATGGTGTTCGGCCTATTTTGCTTCTTTGCCCTAGCATTCGCGCCTTTTATGCTGAAGTAATTTTCTTTTTCGTGCCTCTTTGCTCTAGCATTCGTGCCTTTTCTGTCGTAGTTGAGTTTGTTTGGAAAATGATGGATCATCTTCTGAAGTAATTTATCTCCATGCACAGAACATTGGATGCATTACATGGTTTTGCACGAGAAGGAGACACGGAGAATTTGCTTAAATGTATTGAGAATGGTGTTGCTGTAAACATTAAGGGTTGGTATTCATTTTTATACTTCATTTTTTGAGTGGCGAGAAAGTTGTTTCAGTCCTTATTATGCTATATGCTGTCGAAGGCCGTTATTTACAGTAGTTCATTGATTAAGATTCCCAAAGCAGCAGTACTTTAGGATGCTATGCCACCTAAATAGAAGAGACCATGGGAGGCAGATAGATACTGAGTAGTGATAATGCTTTCCATATTGTAAATGCTTAAACAGCTAATCCATATTTTGTAGAATTGTATAGCAACATAGGGTATCTCTTATTCATAACTGCGCCTGAAATGCATTCTTTTGTTTGTCTGATGGAGTTTTATTCTAATGATTATAGATAGTGAAGGTAGGACACCTCTGCATTGGGCTGTAGATCGAGGTCATCTAAATGTTGTGGAATTGCTTTTAAGCAAGGGTGCTGATATAAATGCAAAGGTATGGAGATGGACATTCTGTTACCATTTGTTGTACACTTGGCTCATTGTATGCATTTTTGTTTTAACTTCAAATGAGGAACATAATAAGTACATAAGGTTGGAATCGGGGACAATTTACTAGTTGTGCAAACCAAATTGCTGTAATCTGGCTTTCTATGTTTCGGCTACCTCTTGCATTTCTGTAGGAATTCAAATTCCAGTTTGTTAACCAACATCTGTGATAGTTGCCAAAAGGCTACAAACTGTCAGATTCTCTGTTTTACATTAATTTTTGGGGCAGACATTTTAAATTCTGCATCTTCTTACATCAGGACCATCAGTGATGAGATGGTGATTACTATTATTTCCTTCAATAAACTTTGTCACATCTTGCTGCAGGATAATGAAGGTCAAACCCCACTACATTACGCTGCTGTCTGTGATCGAGCTTCTCTGGCTGAATTTCTTGTGAAACATGATGCGGATGTAGAAATAAAGGACATTGATGGCAATTCGGCAGCTGATATATGTGAATCTGACTGGCCCTGGATGCGGCAGACAGGTAGCGCAGCTGACTGATGTTTCTTTAGGCCTTCAGCACTATTTGTTCTAGCCTTAGAGATGTATGTTACACAAAGTGTTAGGACAGTGTCATCAAGTTTGTCTTTTACGGAACACTAAATGGATTTATAGGACACTTTTATCCCTCCATTTGGCTCTGCCTTTTTTCACTGGTCTACGTTTCTGGTTTCCGTTCTTATGTTGAATTGAAATTCTGAATTGTTATCTTTCCTTGTCCTAAAAGTGGGAATTGGGTAGGTTTATTTACAATAGTCAATAGCCTTTCTCTCAGTTCCCTGTAATTCGGGGAGGCATTAGGAGATAAAAGAAGAGAGGGTGAGAAAAGAGTAGAAACTACCGAACTAAATTTTATTAAGTACTAATCTTCAGAATAAGACTTCCAACAAAACAATAACCCTGGCCTACCCTTGTGCTTTAAAGTTAGAAAAACATATAAGAAGGCCTGGCTCGACTACATTGCTAGCTTCTTTCTAGCTTGTGCCTTGCTTTACTGTTCTAAATTTCTAGCTTTTGTAGTTGTGCATTGTTGAATTAAAATTCTGAGTTGTTATCTCTCGGGGGGTAGGTAGGTGTATAAATAGCAGGACACATCTATTACTTTTTCTACTCCCTCAGGCATTGCCTGAAGTAGGACAGAGGGAGTACTATAAATTTGGGTCGATAGTGCTTCCCGGTAATTAAGGAAGGCATTAGGAGAGAGAAACAATAGAACTAAATTTAGCTACTAACCTTCATAATAAGACTCTAGTTGCTTTAGATTTCCTCTCAAAAGAATCCTAATGAAAACATCTTTTGTTCTAAGTTAAAATTTTAATTCAAGTTCTAGACTTGGACAATCTGTTTATAGCTCTTCTGATCCAGGCCTCTTATTTATGGCTTCGTTAATTGGATAGGAAATAGCTTCCATTTCCTCATACATCTCGTCGTAATCCTCCTTCCCAGCTTCCTGACTGTCATCCAACCACTTGATGGCCTCTTTGATCGCTGTATCAATTATCTCTTTTTCGTGCGGCTTCAATCTCTCAGTCTGCTTGTTCTTTTCATTAAACTGGTTTCTAGTCTTGTAAACGTAAAATTCCAAGTTATACCTAGCACTAATTCTCTCCCAGTTCTTCCTGTCTTCCTCGGCGAATACTTGAGCTTCTTGAACCATCTTTTCAATCTCATATCGGCTCAAGCATTCGTCGTTGGTAATTGTGACACTCTCTGAGTTCCCAGGCGATGCCATGTCCTCTGCCTTGACGCGAAGAATGCCGTTGGCATCAACTTCGAATGTCACCTTATTTTCACCTATGCCACTGTTCAAACAAATGAGGTTAGTCTACGTTATATGCTTGCTTTTCTCTTTCTAAAAATGGTATAAGTGAACCTTAAAAGGGGACGGATGGAGTATTTACTGTGGCGCTGGGGCGATTCCATCCAAAAGAAATTCCCCAAGTAGTCTGCAGTCTTTGGTAAGTCTCCTTTCACCCTCAAAAACCTGTAGAAATTAAGCATCATTAGTTTTTAAAGGCTGTGATCCTCTTTCATCAGATTTCTGCCATACGAAAAAGTAATGCTAACCTGAATAAGAAATGGTGTCTGCTGATCATAGGTAGTGACGAACGTTTCTGATCTTTTGGTGGGGATAGCAGTGTTTCTGGGTATCAACAAGAACATCCTACCTCCAATAATGTCGCTGTTCATCTCCTCAAATCGAGCTCTGGTCAGTGGCTCGGAGAAATCCATGCCATCGTAGAGAACTTCGATTTCGACACGAACCTGATGCAGGTTGCTCAGGGCTCTCTTCGCTCGTTCGGCTTCCCTCCTCAGCTTTCCAAGAGATCTGTTGCTCTTGCTGATGTCCTTTCCATACTTCTTCTTGATCAGTCTAATGAAGTATTCCATGATCCTCTGATCAAAATCCTCACCTGAACCAAAGAGAAGATGATGAGACTGTATATTGAGTTATAACTCTGTCAAGTTCAACCACATTCTAACAAGACCCCTCACGTGTAGTGATATTTACCGGGCAAACGTGGACATGTGGAATGGACATCTAACACGCCCCTTACGTGCAGTGATATTCACTGCAAAAATGTGAACATGTAGGAATGGACTAAAAAGGGAACCTTTTCGGGCCGAATGGTGAGTATATATGTTCTCTGGGCTAGCAAAATGTGGACAAAAAGGGATTATGGACTAAATAATCTTGGATCCGATATTTTATTAGGGACATAAAGTTCTATTATATTACCAAATTGTGGTTGCAGAGAGGATTCATAACCTCGTGCATTGAACTATAACAACTCATAACAACATGAGATCAAGTTTGTAATCTACTCTATTTTTATATGTCTTAGTTAAGTACCTCCCAAGTGAGTATCACCATTAGTTGTAATAACCTCAAACACGCCGTTATGAACCGTGGAAATACTAACGTCGAATGTTCCGCCACCAAGGTCAAAGACGAGGATATTCTGTTTGTCGCCGTCCTTCTATCGAAGCCATTTAAATAATACTTTATAAGTTAACGGCGATAAACGTAACACTTTTTAAAAGTTTAAATAACACTTTATAAGTTATTGTAACATTTTAAATAAGTATTAGAAATAATGAAACGACAAATGTTTTTATTGGAAGAGTTGGTCATTTCTAACACAACTAAAAAAATTCACAGGAATCAAATCAAATGTGAATTTTATGAGTTTGGATCAATAGGAAACATGGAATGGACCAAATGGTCAAACTGAAATGATATGAAAAAAAGTGGTGTTTTTGACATGGTTTATTAGTGTTTATAAGTGTTTTCCTTATAAGTTATGCAGTTTTTTAGTGTTTGGTAAATTGATAAAAAAATGTTCATTTAAGAAGTTAAACTTTTTTTGGAGTAAAAATATAACCTGATATTCCCCTACTTTCAAAATAAACCCAAATAAGTCAGTTTTACTTATAGGTACAGTTCTACCAAACACACTCTTTTAGATTCAGATCAAGTGAGTCAATCCGCTTACACATTTAAAAATATTAATATTATATAATATTTTACTATTTCAGAGACTTACTACATACAAATGTAATATTTATCTACTCCACATCATACTCAGGTTCATTAGGTATTTTTATGTATTAAAAGGTGAATCTCGATGTATTTCTGTGCTATGATTCATAGCTTTTATGAGTCAGATTTTAATTAAATGTGTATATAATGGAATGATTCATGTTAAAGTTTTCTGAGAGACAAAATTACTCTCAAATTAAATGGGCAAATCGTTACAAAAATAACTAAAATACTTCTGCTTAGCCTATTTAAGCTGCAGAATTCACTGACATTTGAATTATGTGATTACTTATTTAACTAAACGTCAAATTAATTATTGATTATGTATTTAATCAATCCAGGCTGATGATAATGGGGGGTGGAAAACTGACACTGAAAGAGATGATAAATCACGAAGGAGCCTTCTCTACAACACCTTCCACGACAAGGGCAAAAATGGAAATAATTCTAATGGCCATCACGACGAGCTTTGAGGTTAAATTAACACTAAAAAGGAGCTCTGAGAACAGCTCCAATTTTGTTGAGATTATTATCTCGTACTTTTTGTATGTTGGGCAGTTTTCTTTTTTTGTTTGTGTTAATAATTCTTTTTGTTTGGTCGACAAAATGTTGTCAGAACCCAATGTGCAGAATGGGCACATTGGAAACTTCTGTCATGTTTTATGGTTGTAATACATAAATCTTTGGGTTGTAGGCTGGAATGCCCATAACTAGCATGCCGTAATAATAAATATTTCATTATCAAAAAGAAGGGGAAAAAAAAACACATAAATCATTGAAAATTTCTTGGAAATACAAAATAGAAGAATATGTGAAAATGATTATAAAGCAAACGATTTCGGTGATCCCCGAACTATCTCCATCATTCACTTTTGACCCATTATCTTTTTTTAAAACACTTTTGACCACTCAACTTACAAAACTGATGAATTGTGACTCTTCCATCATGTCAAAACGTTAACTCTAAAGTTTCTTCCGTTAATTGAGGGTAAAAATAACTTTTCATCTTTTTAATTTACAAATCCAATCCCCTCCATCTTTTTTAAAACTACAACCCAATCCTTATTTTATTTAAATTACAACCCAACCCCTCCCCTCCCCTCCCCTCCCCTCCCTACCATACTTCAACAGTTGGACCTCCTCTTTCGAAACGCAGAAATCAGTTGCGCCGATGTCTTCTGGCAGTGCTTGGAGCGCCGAGAGCCTTCCGGCAACGGAGCTGTTGTTGTTCCTGATGTTCCTCATCCATAGCACCAAAGATCAGAGATTTCAACTTCGGTCATCATCACAATACCTCCGACTGATATGAGCGACATCTGCCATCATCCCTACAGCACAAGCCACACCTCTACTGGCAAATGCGAGCTCCACCACTTCTATGCCAGAGGTCCCACACACCACCTAAACTCAGGGGGCGGGAATACCAACGCCAGCGTTGGACTCCAGCTTTACTGAGAAATGACCCAACACCACCAAAGGCTCAGAACACTGCATTGCCTTCTTACGACCGTTCTGGGCCACACCGATGTTTTCGCGACTCCGGCTTTCAGCCCCGCGCAACCAGTTTTGTCGGGCTAACACGGTGGTGGAACAACCAACCCTATAGGTAGTGCCCCCGCGACCTTCATCTCTATATGGGGTCACCACTAATTAGTAGAGTCTTTATGCGCCGCCGCGCCAACTCCGTCGCTCGCGACTTCAGACCCAGGGGGCGGCGCTAGTGAGGGCGAGGGAGAGTCATCGGTGGTTAGAGCAGGTGCTAGGAGGTTCGACAAAGGGGCGGAGGCGACTAAATCGACGGAGTCAGGGAAGGGCCTCCATATCTAGGTTTGAGAAGGGGGAGAAGGAGAAAAGGAAAGGAAAATTAAAAGAAAGGGAAAATAAAATTAAAATGTTAATTAAGACCCTTAAAATTAACATTTTGATCTGATGAAAGGGTCACAATTCACCAGTTTTGTTAGTTGGGGGGTTAAAAGTGTTCAAAAAATGAGGGGTTAAAGGTTAATGATCGTGATAGTTCAAGGACCACAAAAGTCATTTGTTCATGATTGTATGTTTTTAAGTGTCAAAACAACAAAGTGTACTACTTTGAAAGTGTTAAAATAACTCTAAACTCGTATAACTTTTTCATCAACGATAGTATTGTCCAGAATTGGTGGAAAAGATCAATTTTCCCTCCTAATGAAAAAATAAGAATACGTAAATTGTGAAATGACTAATTTACCTCTTGCTCATTCAATACCCAAACTAAAAGGCCCATATTTTTTTCCATTTCCAAACTCATTCCCTCTTCTGTCTGCTCCGCCGCCCATCCTTCACCGCCTTATCATCGAAATCGCAGAAACCTTCACCAACGCAGAAAGAATCCTAGCATTGTTCATGTCGATCACCATGTACTTGTTTGCTAAATCATTGACCTTCCGGTGGAAGAATATGACGGAGTTGGAGAAATGCAGAGAGGGAAATGTGGGGGGTTTGGAGGTGTGGAGCTCATAAACTCGGTGTGTGAGGATGAGTAGCACTTTGGTGCAAGTGATGAGGAAGGAGGTTGGGGTGAACGACGGCAAGAAAGGAGAGTTGTAAACGGTTAAGTGGGAGGGGCAGAAGGACCGTGGGTGGAGGCGAAGAACGCAGGTGGTGCGGAGACGAAGGATGCAGGTGGTGCAGAGGCGGCGGAATATCCCACTGTGGCGCACGTGGTGGAGGAGGCCTTTCTATGCAACAATTGTTGCATGTGGTTTGTTCGAGCCTCATAGCGATAGCGGTGGAGGAGGAGGAAGAAGAAGGAGTGACAACGATGGGTTAAGTGAGCTAAACATTTTATGTTGGTTTTAACGGTGGGACGGACTTTAGAAGGATAAAATCATTCAAAAAAGGTTTAAAAATTAAGCATATGTATTTTTGTCATTTCTGAACGGGTCAACATCGACCATGGGTCAGTTGGGCATAATGGTAACATTCGACGAATACTTTAGGTTATTTCAATACTTTTGCAAAACTCGGGTTTATTTCAACACATTCGACATAACTTAAGATCATTTTTGGATTTTGCCCGATATAATATTATACATTGTTGATCAAAGAGGCCGAATATCATACATTGGAAGTGAACATGTACACAGTAGGGGTGTTAAAAAATAACATGTCTGCAATACCTGGCCCGTCGACCCAAATTAAAATAATTAAGTAATTTTTTTTATTTTCAAGAGGCGGGCCTGGAAATTTTGAGAAGGGATACTAGCCACAATTGTTTGTGTGGTTAATCTTATGTTAACTACTGCAATCGATTTGAGAAGAAACAATGTGGTTTGGTGGATCGGGTCGAATTTGCTAAACAGGTTCGCGGTAGAGTTCACTAGCTTATCCATTATTCACCCCTCTTATTTCCAATTAGGCTATTTGTTAGAATTGTATTAATTAGTGTGCATGTGTAAACATGATTATCCCATATTTTGTTTTCCTCTTATGCCGTTTAGACACTCCTGCGCGGTTCTTCTATTAGCGACACACTTGCCTATTTGGAATATATTTTTAATATTAGCACACTTTACATTTTTGGAAAGATTTTTTCAATTTCAACCACTCATTCTACTTTTTTACTTTCTAAATTCAATTTTATCCACACATTTTCTTCACCTAAATCCAAACACTTAAACTTATAATGACACTAATACAGGAACGGGGGTTATTAAGGAAATAGAATATTTTATGAATATTAATTGTATTTAGATTAGTATCATTTTCCTTATTTACTTATAACTTTTGTAACACTATATAATGTATTCCAGAGCATGAATACAATTAAAACATTACATTATTATTTTCTACATGGTATCAGAGTTTAAAATCCTGAAACCCTAAAGAAAATTTTTCGCTGCCTTCTTCGAGCCGCCAACGTCAACGCGTTTCGACCACGCGCTGCCTCCGTCCAGTTGCAGCCGCTCTCCGATCACCGTCCTCCAAACACCGCAGCCTTTCACCAGGTTGTCGTGATCGTTCGATGTTGTCCATGCTCTAGTCTGCTAGTGTGCCGTCCTCCACGCGCCGCCACCGACTCCCACGCGCCTCCATTTTGATTTGTTTCTCCTACCGCTGATCTAGTTGATTTGCCACCATGTCAGATCTAGCCTCCAGTTCCGATTCTGATGTCGCAGATCTTGCTCACATCCCTGCCAAAGCTGAGGCCATGAAGCTACAAAATCTCAGTGCAATCGATGTAATTGCAGCTTTACTCAAACAGTTGCAATTACAATCTAGCACTGGGTCATCTGTACCTCATGTTCGATTTGTGAACTCTCTGTACTACCTTGGTCCTTAAAACGGTCCAGGTTTGTCAATCTGTCCCGTCATATTGAATGGTGAAGAAAATTATCTGGAATGGACTACTGCGATTTACAATGCTATGCCTTCCAAGAAGAAGCTTGGTTTCATTGATGGAACAATTACCAAACCCCGGATGGTCATCCTGATGCTGATGATTGGCCTAGAGTTAATGCTACTCTTGTTTGCTGGATTTTGCAAATTGTAGATCCCCCATTACGTTCTTCGACTAGCTATTTTGGTACAGTTAAGGAATTATGGGATAATCTTAAAGCACGATTTACTCTTGGCAATGGTCTAAAAATTATGCAGATGAGTGATGATATGCAAAATTGTTGGTAGAATGGTCAAATTATTGCCATTTATTTTGGCAAATTGAAAAAGCTATTTGATGATTACAACTCTCTTCGGCCTTCTTTGGTTTGCACTTGTGAAGCTTGTAAACCACTGTGCAAATGCAATCATGCTGCCAACGCCTTTCTGGAATGTGAGAAAGATCTGATTTATCAATTTCTCCTCGGTCTAGATGAAGGTTATCAACCTTGCAATCCACTGCCACCTGTCATGCGTGTATATGTTCTTGTTGCTCAGTAGGAGAATCACAAAGACGATGTTCGGTCTCGCAAGCCTTCTACTGAGTCTATGGCATATGCTATTCGACGCCCACCAACTTTGGGTTCTTCGGCAGTTGCTCTCACTTAAGATGATAGCAAGAATCTCGTCTGTACGCACTGTCATCGCAAGGGTCACGACAAAACTACTTGTTTCAAGCTCACATGCTATCCAGATTGGTTCACGGAGATGAGGGACAGAGCCAATGCCGCAAAGAAAATGGCACTAGGCTATCCACCCTCTACTGGCCCCAGCATTCCAGAAGTCGGCACTGCCTTGGTTTGGTCCCCTCAATCGGCACTGTAGTGACTTCGCACTGTTAATCGGCGAGTGAACCCTCTGGCGTCCCTTCCCCTTCCGAGTTTGGTCCTACTTTGTCTGACGACCCACATGACCAATGACAAGGGTTCTCTTACTGATATTACTGTTGTGGATGATTTTCTTAATGTGATATTACCTTATAGATCAGTGTCGTCTACAACACATTATGGTTCTATACGTTTTGGAGATGTTATCCTTACACATGTGCTATATATCCCTACCTTACAATGTCATTTATTATCTTGCTCTAAATTGTTACCTGCCTTAAAATGTCTAGTTTTGTTTATTGAAAATTATTGTAGTTTACAGAAAATCAGTACGAGAACTGTGATTGGCCTGGGTGAACAGCAGGGGTGTTTACTGGCTTCGTCTGTTGGGTACACGTGTCTGGTCTCCTGTTCCTCAGTCAGTTCCATCAGTTGCTTCAGTTTCTACTTCTTCCTTTGATTTATGGCATTAGCGTCTTGGGCATCCATCATCTGCGGTGTTGTCTTCTGTTTCTACTCTTGATTTTAGCAAAAATAATACTTTTGTTCCATGCTCTGTATGTCATAGAGTAAAACATACTAGACATAGTTTTTCTTTGAGTTCTTCAAATGCTACTTTTTTTATTTGAATTAATACATTGTCATGTTTGGGGGCTTTATAGTTCACCATCTTCTAGTGGTGCATTTTATTTTTTTTAAACTATAGTTGATGATTATTCCCGAGCTGTTTGGGTTTATTTATTATGGCTTAAGTTTTTTACTTCGGGACTTAGGATTTGTGCATTCTTCCCCCTTGCGAATGTTTTGTGATAGTCAATCCGCTCTTCATATTGCTGCTAATCCTGTCTTTCATGAGGGCACAAAACACATTGAGGTTGACTGTCCTTTTGTCAAAAATTTGGTACAGTCTGGTGCTATTGTTACTCGTCATATCCACACTTGTAATCGGCATGCGGACATGTTCATGAAATCTCTTGGATGTAACCAGTTTCATCCACTACTTGGCAAGTTGGGCATTCTCGATCTTCATGCTCCAACTTGAGGAGGAATATTGAGAAAATAGAATATTTTGTGAATATTAATTGTATTTAGATTAGTATCATTTTCCTTATTTACTTAGTACTTTTGTAACACTATATAATATATCCTAGAGTATGAATACAATCACAACATTATATCATTATTTTCTACCAAGGTACTTGTAAATGAAACTATCCTATATCTTATTATTAAGATTACTTGAATGCATTATCAATCAAATCTATATAATATTATAAATTGATTCTCCAAACTATTGACGATTTAATTAAAAAAAGAAAAGACAAGGTTTATCTCTTAAAGGAGCCCTTTTTTTTTACAGTATGGCAAATGCACATAGTCACTCACACGGTTCTATACTTTAGGTGTTTCTTTTTGCATAAAAGGCATGTTGGACAGAGCCAGTGATCTGTAAGGCTAAGAATTCATAAATTTAGCTTTGCTAGATTTTGAACACCACACTTGCATTAATCAAAGGACAGCGAGATAAGTGCACCATGATTAAAAGAGAATACGGCTTCTTGCCAAAAAGTTCTTCAATATTTTTGGTTTAAATTAAATAATCAATTCAAGTACTTTGGCCTTTTTTTCTTTTTTTTTTCATTCTCATTAATTTTCAGATTGTTACATTATTATATCACTTTAAGGCTGTACAACTTTTGACTAACAATTATAACTAATAATTTAAATCTTTCTATTGGCGCTGAAAAACGTCGTTGACTTGGGCAGAAGGGACAGATGCGAGTTTTGGTTACGAAGTTTGATAAAAATCAGTGATGAAGGAGTGACTGAGCTGATCATTACGATGTGTGATAGCATATGGTTTCAGAGAAACAAGAAATTATTCGATGATTCATGTTGGACGCCGGATGGAGCAGCGACGAGTGTTACAGCAAACTTAGCTAGCTTCAAAGCTGCTAATCAATGGCTAGAACAACCATCGCTGAAGCTCCATCCACATTCACTGCTTCGCCCACCGGAGGAAGGGAAGAGAATAATGTTCGAGGCTGGTATTGCGGATGGCTACGTAGGAGTTGGTGTTCTTCTCCTGAACGCAGAAGGAAAATTCCAGGTTGATGCGAAAACCGGGAAACTATGATGCCTCAAGAGCTGAAGCAGCGACATTACTTGAAGCTGTTCGCTGGACAGCAACCATGCCAAATAAGATGATCATGATTGTTGGGGATGCACTGGGAGTTATCTGAATGGCTAGAGGAGAAATCGAATCGTCACTTTCTTGTGTTGAAATGATCTTGCAAGTTCGGCTCCTCTTAGTCCAATCTAGAGTTAAACCACCATGTTGGATCTCTAGAGATAGGAACATTCTTGCGCATTCACTAGCTAGTTTTGCGAAATCAAGTGAATCGCATGAAAATGTATGGGATACTCCCCCAAACTTCTTCTTGTCAAATTGCACTAGACATTTCCAACAACATGAAATGAAATTCCTTTTACTTTAAAAAATGATTTAAATCTTTCTAAGCCCGAACACGTCATTTGGCTCACACACGGTGGGGTGACCCTCTCACAAATGAACTTATCATGAGGTTCCTATGCCACATTGGTAATCTGCCACTTGAACCGCGCTTCTAATCATCATTTTCACCAGGTTGCATCAGCTCTATAGTTTTGGAGAGCCTGTTATTGAATTTCTACAATCCGTGGTGGAAAGTGCATGTTGGAGGAATTTCAAGAGCATGCTTGTTTTGGTTTGAAGCATCACGGTACTATGCATGCCTCCTTATTTATTTATTTATTGTTGGTCAGGTAAATCCCCACCGGGTTGCCATAATTCATTAGTTATTATTTTGAGAATCTCGTTGGAGGTCGTCACTGGATTTCTCCAATCAACGGAGGGAGGAACCCAAATATCGCCATAGTCGCGAGAGCACCAACAACAGACCCGAGTAAACATAAAACAACCAAAAACAAGATTAATTTAATCCTTACTTTCATTCAAAGAAGTCATGGTACAACGCAAATCTTGTACAACCCGAATTATGTAACGCCTTGGGAGCATTGCCTCCAAGCCTCCGCATATGTGGTACTACAAGCTAATGGGAACTCTGTTGTACGCCAGAAACCCTGTTCGTCGAATACCGCTACTACTGAAAAGACACATTTTCCTATTTCTTACTGGGGCAAACCATGTGCCCGCCACATGATGACATGTTTTGATTATTTCTCTGAACCTATCACCACTAATGACAGAGTCATCCACCGATTCTCGTCATCTCTGTACCAGGGTCATTACGAGGCTGCCATTGCTACAACCGACCACAATAGATATTTGTTGGACGTTGAGACTGCTCGTGGAGTGGGGATGGGTTTTAGAAAATGGACTAGAAATGAAGGTATGTTTGATGTGTATTAGGCCTGAATTTCCTTTAGGGCAGAGGTGGGGAAAATGCCGATCACCGCATTGCGCCGCCATTGGCTGCTGCTTAGTCATTGAACACGAGTTACCGCTGACCTTGCCCGAGTCGCCGTTGATCGGTGTTTCGTCGTTGACCTCACCGGGAACATCGTTAACCTTGATGGAGACATTGTTATCCTTGTCGAAAACACCGTTTACCATGCTGAAATAGCACCGAAATGGCGGTTTCCATCTTTGACCACCCCAAATAACCGTTTGACCACCTCGGACCTGCTGGGCCGCAAATCTGAGTCCGGTCAGTTTCTTTCGCATCGACGACGTTCAGATCTAGTCTCCGCCTCCATCACGGATGTCGAGTGGTACAAATCCACCAACTGCTGATCGACCAGACTGATTTCACTCTAATAACTTCCGATGAATCACTGAATAAAATCTCCGTATTTTTTACATGATTGTCTCTATAAAAAATCATGATCTTTCCACCGGTTCATATATCCATGGCAGTTTCAATTTTTTTCGATCTAAAAATTATTATTATTCACATCACTCAAATAGTTTTTTCACGAATACAATCACACCATTTGTACTACATAATGCATATAAAGAGGCAAATAAAATCACTTTCTTATTTCTTTCTCTCATTTTATGTATTTTTCCCAACGTAATCTTAAATAGACGTATTATTTTAAAACCTTTTTAGGATTTGCATTTCAAGGATTCACCCACCCAAATATTTACACATTTGGTTTTCATTCAATGTCGTTCTTCCAACCATAGTATATTATCAATGATTCACGGTAATTCTTAAAAACTCGTTTCGTATTTGAGCTAACCATCACATAACAAATTACTTTTAAGGTAGTTCATTTAAAAGCCCCATATAATTTTGGTTTAACTTTCGACAGTTCCCGACAAATCACCGAATATGTTGGAAAATATGGTATAATAAAAGTTGACTTCGTCAATTTTGGAATTAGTTTTGAGCAGTACCCGAAATGAATTGGGTTCGGTGGATGACATTTTTGGATTCTACTCACCGGATATCGCGGGATAAAAAGTCAATAACTTAAAAGACAAGACAATGCATTTCCCAACCAAAAATCATATCCCAGCTTAAAAAGAAGCCACACACCATGACCAAAATCAATTTTAACTAAACAAACTCTTTCAATATTTCCCCACATATCCTTATGATTGAAAAAAAAGTTGCTTTAAAAAAAGAAGAAGAAGTTATCTTTTATAGTCTTCTTAGTTGTAAACCAAAACTAGAAACTAATCTAGTGGAATTATAATTTACACTCATAACTTAACAGCTGCGTGTTTGTGGGTCCAGTACGCTTTTGCTGGCCCGGACAACCGACCAATAATTCCAACCGATTAATAATAAACACATAAACCCACAAATCTTACTTAATTAATAAAAAGGAAAAAAAATAATCAATTTTCAGATATTAAAAATAAAAAGATTTGGTTCTTAACTCAACTCCAGCTTTACATCCGCGTCTCTCTCCATTTCTCTCTCTTACTCTCTTTCTTAGGGTTTCGCAGCGCCCGCCGTTTTTTCAGTTCCCATCGATCTGAGAGTGTGTGATTCTATCACTCGCGCGCTCCGCCTCGATTCGCTGCTACCTAGGGGTTTCAGGTAAATCGTTTTCCTCGGATTCGATCTAATTTCATTTGAGTTTGAAATTGTAGTTGCTTTTTTTGGTTGAATTCAGTTAAGTGGACTCAATGCTTGATCTATGCTGTGTTTTCGTTTACAGATTTTGTAGTTGAGTTGTTTATGCTGCTAGAATCCTGATCTAGTTCGTTAAGGCGGTTAGAGTAGTTTAGTTTGCGTATTTAATAATTATTGATGGATTTTCGATGGCGAGAAATGATCCGTGTTCGGAGTGGGATAAATGCTTGGTTTAGTAGTTGAGGTGGTTGTATGAGTGCGGTGGATTTGGTTTTGCCGTAGGCAGGCTGATCATTTTGGTCCGCGGTACTGTTTTGATTGGTGTGTGCGTGTTTCTTTGGAGGTTGAAATCGGTGTAGCACTTGTAAGAATTTGCTGTGTTCAGCTTTGATGAATGTGAGATGAACTTGGAATTTACCACCTGATAATGCTTTTAAGGTGCCGAGAGATGTCGTGTTGTTGTCTCCATTTCGTGACCTTTTTTGTCGTTTGGTGCGTTGTATTTATCGCATATGGACACCCTAATTAATTCCACTTTCTGATTGGGAGTGGTCTGATGCAGAAACGTTATTGGGTCGTGTAGTGTACTCTGGTTTACTTTTTTGGCTGAATTGCACATGCCTTTAGTGGACGTATCATCTGATTTTTTTAATGTTTTCTGTTTGGGTGCTGGCAGGAACATGGCGATGGAAGTCACCCAGGTGCTTTTAAATGCACAATCAGTTGATTCAACTGTGCGTAAACATGCAGAAGATTCACTGAGACAGTTCCAGGAGCAGAATTTTCCCGCTTTCTTGTTGTCTCTTTCTGGGGAGCTTTCTGGCGAGGATAAACCTGTTGATAGTCGTAAATTAGCTGGCCTGATCGTTAAGAATGCTTTAGATGCCAAGGAGCAGCATAGGAAATTTGAGCTCGTGCAAAGATGGTTGGCTCTTGATGGGGGTGTGAAATCACAAATCAAAGCGTGCTTGCTGCAGACTCTTTCTTCTCCTGTGCCTGATGCTCGCTCAACTGCTTCACAAGTCATTGCAAAGGTTGCTGGTATTGAGCTGCCGCAAAAGCAGTGGCCTGAGCTCATTGGATCACTTCTGTCGAATATTCACCAGGTTCCGTCCCATGTAAAGCAGGCGACCTTGGAAACGCTAGGGTATTTGTGTGAAGAGGTTTCTCCTGATGTGGTCGACCAAGATCACGTGAATAAGATCCTTACGGCTGTTGTTCAAGGTATGAATGCAAATGAAGGGAACAATGATGTAAGGCTTGCTGCTACACGAGCATTGTATAATGCACTTGGGTTTGCTCAAGCAAACTTTTCAAACGATATGGAGCGCGACTATATAATGAGAGTTGTTTGTGAAGCTACTCTGTCTCCTGATGTGAAAATTCGACAGGCTGCTTATGAATGTTTGGTCTCAATCTCCTCTACGTACTATGAGAAACTAGCTCCATATATTCAAGATATTTTCAGCA
>JAULKM010000006.1:22261100-22284179 GCA_032355605.1 Rubia tinctorum
CGGCCGTCGCCGCCGTACCGCCAATACGCATCCGCCATTAATAGGGCAGTTATTGCAGATTAATTGCAATCTTGTTGGTCCAAACGAATTACAGAGCTCAGAATGCAGACTTTTGCAGCTATTTTTATTACTGTTTCGTATAAACGTATGCTCTTTGTTTATTACGGAGTATTATTTTTTCCTTTATTAATACTGTTTCGTATAAACAACGTATGCTCTTGTTTATTACGCTTTAACTTTTGGCTTTGGACGGTTTTGAAAAATATTTGATCTTTAATAATTTTCATAAGAGATAATTAAAACTTGTGAAAATTTAATATTTTAAAAATACATATTATAACGAATCTAATAATATATCACATAATTATGTATTTATACTTATATACCAGTTTAATAGTTAGAAAGTTTTGACTAAATGAATAATTAACTACACTTTACAATGACTCCCTTTTTTATCAAAAATTTTCAAATCATGGTTGACCGTCGATAACTTTAATTTCACATAATAACAGACAGTAAAATTTTACTTTTTACTAACTACATGTTATTTAAAATCCAAAAACACCCCATATGATGTCCGTTATTGTTTGCAATCAAAGTTATTGATGGTCAAATATGCCTTGAATTTTTTTTGCAGTTAAACGGAGTCAATGTTAGAAAACCAGAGGGAGTAAAAGAGAGCCAAAATAGCGAGGTTGACCATTTGAAGGGCGTAACGCAGGTTCTGTAACAAAACATTACTCCCTTCGTCCCATAACTATTGGTCTGTTAAACTTTTCAAAGTCAAATTTAATAAACTTTGACCACTAATATAAGCGTGTATATATATGATAAAAATATCACGTGACATATTGGTAGATTCATTTTAATATATATATATTTTAAATATCAACTTTTTATGCTGAATTGATATACGTAGGTAGAGATATTGACAGTCAAAATGGCTCATTGGAGACCGCGTAGGTCAAAATGGGCCAAAACTTAAGGGATGGAGGGAGTATTTTTTTTCCCTCCCCTTTCTTCAGTCTCCACAAGTCAAAACATTTCACACAATGTGGCCATACAAATCTCTAACATACTTCTGCTATGTTGAATTTGTTGCAAATTATATAGGAATAATCTACGAAAATCAAATGCAACGGAATTATCCATCTAAAAGTTCTTCCCTCAAGTAACCGGGACCGGGCTTGAAAGGATCAGACTCCATGTAGGCTTCCGGGCGGTATATCCCGGCATCATTCAGCCGGTTGCTCAGAACGTGCATGATCGGCTTCTTGAAGCCATATTCATCGCGGTTCTTTTTCACGTAGGCTGTGGCCTCAGCCGCGACCTCATTGACAAAGCCGAACCTGTTGTCCTCGGACAGCAACAGTCTCTCGATGTCCATTTGCAGTAGCTTCCCCCCCTTCTCTGATCGTCCTCACCTGTTCTTCAAGGAACGGCACCCTCTCCATTTTCGCTTCCAAGTAGTCATCCCTTTTCACCTAAAAACCTCCACAGGGAAAGAATGAGTTTAGTGGTGGAGATTTTGTTCACAGTTTCATCAACAAAATAGGAATAGCCCCAATAAATGAGAAAACAAGAGAAAAACATTCAAGAGGGTTTGGAGATGCATGTAGGAGGCCCCTATATTCCCCAATAAGATGTTTTGAAAATAAGGAATCACCAAAACCAACTAAACCATATGTTTATACCTTATATATCAGCACTTCCCAGAAGTGTCGCCATGAATCTACAAACAATCACCGGGAAAAGAAATCGCAGAAACTACCCCAAAAGTGTAAACCAAGGCCAGAGAGTACAGAAAAGGTACACAACAAGTAGTCTTTATCTCACTATTGACCATAAAGGGTCAGTTATATCATATATGAATGATATCTTAGCTCAGCATTTAATCATAACACATCGAATAGTTTCAATATTGCGGCTTACGTGTCATTTCTACAGTCAGATTTCCAAGTCTACTAGTATAATCAGAATCCTACGAGCCCGCCTAGAATAAGAAAAAAATATAGGCGATAATAACTTCGCAGCAAAGCTCATACATTCATAGTTTCATACTCCATGATCCTACAAAATTCTTAGGCATCTACATCTGTGGAATAACTTATTTCAAGAGCTATCCAACAATTTACTGATCAAATTCTAACAAGAACAAGAGTTTTATTTCAGCTGCATTAATCAAGAATGTATACTCTCAAACTAACATCACAGTTATTATACACACTCAGCATATTCACAATTCAACCATTCAACAATTCACACAGTTTCTTATCAATTACACATATTTCTTATAACAACAAATGATTTATTTACTGAATAAACAGGCACAGTTTTGATTTTTGTGTGGCCTGCTTTATAATGTACAGGAAAAACAGTGGCAATTCCGATATATCAACAAAAATAAAGGTTGAAGTACCAATTTCCTGCGCCTCCAAACACGCCGCCGCCCTCCGCCATCGTTTTTGGCGCTAGAATTGCGCTGTTTCTTTGAACAATTCAACAGGTTAACTTAAATTGCCTAGTTTCCAGTATCGGAAGCTCGAATTGGAAGTGGCGCGAGAAACAGTTACCTGAGACCTGATTTCGAGGTTCTGCCGCCGCGGATTTGCACCGGTTTTCAGCTCAATTATCTGCAGCAAAACAAGAGCTTAAACTTTCAGAGTCACATACAAATATATGAACGGAGATGAAGTACGAAATGGCGGGAATGGCGGTTTACCGGTGAAGATAGTGAAAGCCTGTACAGAGAAGAGCATGACGCAGCCATGGCCGTTTTATTCGGGCTAATTCCTTCCCCATTTTGTGGATAAATCTTCGGAAAAAGTACTCCTCCGTCCCATTTTTATTGTCTTTTTGCATCTCTATTTGTCAAGAAACTTAACGTTGTTTGTATGGTAAAAGTATATAAATTTATAAATGGGAAAAATATCACATAAAATACTACTGCATTCATCGTAACATATATTTTTATAGAATATTTTATTTTTATAATTTATTATTAAACATAATTTAAAATATTAAAATAATAAAATCATCGTGAACAATAATAACAGAGGAAGTAAGACGCTAAAATCATCCTCGTAAGTCGTAACACAATGAGTATGTTTTTCGTAAATTACCAAAATACGGAGTATAAGCTATTGTTAAAAAGAATTGAAAAGGGACTAAAGTTTAATTACCGAAACATATAAAAATAGAAAGAAGAAGAGGTCTTTCATAATTAATGTAAAATTCAGGGTACTTATAATTCACAGAGGAAAATAAAACGACGATGCATTGGTCCAATTGGAAAATCACAATAACAGAAACCCTTCCGTCTATCCAAGTTCCCAATGATCAGTTTCGAAGAACAAAACAACAGCTTTTGATTTTTTTTCTTTACAGTTAATCAGTGACTAAATTGCTGTAAAAAAATGGTTGCTTCTATGGTGTTCAGCACCACAACTACCATGTTCTGCGAGCACAGGTAAGAACTAAGTACCAAGAACTTCTAAAATTACCTTTTTACCAGCTTGAGTTTTTGTGTAATTCATGTGCTTTAATTTGCATTATTGGGTTTCCTAAAGTTCTCGTTTTTGTACTGATTATGGTCTTTTTTCCACCTTTGGAATTGTTTAAAGTGTACCCTTTTGGATATTAATTAGGTGGTTAGCTGGAAAATGGATAGAGTTTACTGAATGTAGTTCAATTTATGGTTTTTAAAATTGCTTTCTAAGCTCAAATGTCTAAAAAATGCATCTTGTGAATGAATGTCTGTAGTAGATTCCGGGTTTTGAAGGGGTTTGTTCGTCATTGACCTTTTTAGGATGATTACCTTGAAAAAATGTTTGAAATTTCTTTGGGTGGACTGATTCTTCCATGATGTGTCCAATGTGCTTTTGTGAGCGCAAGTATAATTTTATGGTTTATGATTCATAATCATTTGGAATCCCATTTAGTTTCTTGGATTTTTGCTTTTTTAGGAATTCGGTATATCTGAGCAATAATGTCGGTCACTTGAAGAAAGGGATCATGTCCTTTACGTCTTATCTTCCATGCCAGAAATCTAGTTTGAAACTATGCATGATGCCGGTGAAAGCATCTTTCCCACACCATTCTTCTTCGAGATATGTTATAGGCTGTGCAATAAACGTTGATGGAAGCAACAGAAAAGGCGACGTTTCCAGTGATGTTCTTATCCCGAAAAAAGTTAAAAGGTACATATACATTCAAGAACTGATGCTTAGGATAGCCAATGTTGAGCATATGTGCATGTGAAGAAATGTCATTTTTCTCAGGTGGCATCTAATTAAGCTGCATATTGATTCTAAGTTTTACACCATGAAATGTGCTCAAAATGGGTTCATGTTTGAAATGAAGATTCTTGGTGATTTTTTTCCCAAGTCGTGTTAAAGAGTAGAAAATGGGAAGGCTTTATCCAAGGAGGTTGTTTCTAAGTATCTAGAGCAAAAGCATGCTATTATTCTGTGATTAGCTTTTTGTCCTACATTAATTTTTGTTATTAAGGCAAGTCAAAATCTTTTGTGCACCCTTATACCATAGTCGCAGGCACAAAATTTTGAGTGATATCTCATCGATATTCTTTGGCGCAGTATGAATGATATTGAAAGACAACTGGACAGTCTATTCTCTGAAGTTAAAACTCTGGTATGTTTGGGGAAGAAAAGAGATGCAGTGGATCTACTCGAAGCAAATCATTTAGCTGTAAAGAAGCAAATGGATGCAGGTTATAAAGGCGTCGAAGAAGCAGCTATTCTGGATGTAATAGCATTGGGGTACATGACTGTTAATGACTCAAGGGCCGTTAAGTCCCTTTTGACCGTGGTGAGTTTCCAATACTGGAAATTAGTGTTAGTAACTTTCGGTTTCTGTTTGAGCAGTTATACTATCAAATCAGTCTTATTTTGTTGTCCCGCTTTCAGCTAAATGAAGTTGTTGAGGGCTTAAAAGAGGATGAGCATTTTTTGGATTCAATACTCATACACATGGGAAACATGTACGAAAAGTTAGAGAAGTATGAACTTGCGATCCATCAATATAGGAGAGCCCTTGATATCACAGAAAGGAAGTATGGTAAGCACGCCCTTTCACCAGATGGCTTTGTTGGTTGTCTTTCAGAAATTTGTGGGGTTAAAGTTGCTATTGTTAGAACTGATACGGGTAAATTTGCTTCTAGATTTTTGTACAAGTTTATACTGGCTTTGCCTTCTAATCATCCATGATTACAATTATTCACTGAAACACCCCCCTACAAGTTTATATGTGGTAACGATGCTACAGCTTCAAGACTTAAATTGATCATTTGGAATTTGTAGTAACGATGAAATCGTAGTGAAAGACTTAAATGACCACTTGCATGATCAATTGTCCTTAGTATCAAGATCAGCAATGCTAATAAGTTCTCTTTATTTGTAGGAAGTACTAGCTCGTTTCTTGTTTCACCAATGTTGGGAATGGCTAAAGCTCTAGGTTCTAATAAGAAGCTTACAGAAGCGGTGAATGTGTATCACCAAGTGATTAAGTTACTGGAACATAAGAAGGGCATATTATGCGAGGAATTGGTGTTTCCCTTGTTTGCGCTGGGCAAGCTTTTATTGAAAGAAGGAAAAGTATCTGAAGCTGAAACTTCCTTTGAGAGGTACACATATTCTTGCAGATTGTTTAACGTAACTAAGTTTATGTTATGATGTTGATACAAGAGCCTTTTTTTTGGCAATTTGTAGAATTTTAAATCTATATACAAGGTTATATGGTGAAAAGGATGGAAGAGTGGGAACCGCCATGTGCTCTCTAGCACACGTAAAATGTGCCACAGGTAAATTGTTATAAATTTTTGGGTGTACCAAGGTTCAAGCTTTACCACATGAAATGTTTCTTCTAAAAAAAATCGCTTAAAAGCCAATTAGCTTTCTCGTCTGAGAATTGTCACTACTAGACCAGTGAACAAGTAATTTGAATGCATGACCGGAACAGGAGGACGGAAGACAACATGGAAAGATAATGGTGGAAAGTAGACTAAAAAATTTATAGTTGTTTAATGGATTCACTATAGTGATGCAACATGTGAGACTTTTATAATGCAAAAGCTGAGTTATAATACATTTTCCGAATACATCTGTTTTAGAATTCTGTATCGAATATTGTGCTTGAAGTGGTGCTTGGTTGGACTCTATTTTAGGTGGAGGACTACATCTAGGATTCATAGTTTAGCTTTGGGCAAGCATGATTGAATTGTTAAGTTGCTAATCCATATTTTTTGCTGACAATATATTCCAGGTTCTGTTAATGAAGCCATTGACTTGTACAGAGACGCCTTCAAAATTATAAAGGAATCAAAGTTCGTAGAATTGGACGACGGGTTGATGGAGAAGATAAGATTGGACTTGGCAGAATTGCTCCACGTAACAGGAAGGTAATGATAATAACTCCACATTTATTATATACTTTTTTGTTTCCTATTAAAATTATTACAACTTGCCTATTCATTTCTCATCATGTTTTGTCTCTAGAGGAGAAGAAGGCCGAGTGCTTCTAGAGGAATGCATGCTAATCACTGAAAAATACCTAGGGAAAGACCACCCGAGCTATGCCATCCAACTTATGAATCTTGCGACTTCTTATTCACAAGCCAAGAACTATGCCGAAGCTGAACACTTTCTTCGTAGAAGTTTACAGATCATGATGAAGACAGCACCTCCTGATGATCAATCCATCACCTATCCAATGCTGCACCTTGCGGTAACACTTTACAATCTCAATCGCGATGAGGAAGCTGAAAGTTTCGCCTTGAAGGCTTTGAACATTCGCGAAAAGGCATTTGGGCCTAAATCTCTACCAGTTGGTAAGTTTCCTATTGAATTTCAAGTGAGTGTAAACGTCGCTCTGTCTGAATGAATTTTTACTCCAGGGGAGGCTCTCGATTGTCTCATTTGCATTCAGTCGAGATTGGAGAGGAACGATAGAGAAATACTCGAGTTGCTGAAACGGGTCTTGTCGATCCAAGAGTTGGCTTTTGGTCATGAAAGCGAAGAGGTCGTGGAGACTTTGAAAAAGGTCGTGCATTTCCTAGACAAACTAGGGATGAAGTCTGAGAAATTCCCGTTGCAGAGACGATTGTCTGGACTGAGAAGCAAATTCAAAGAGATGGTTAACTATTGATGCTCTGTGCCAGAACGTCATTATTGCACCGTTTCCTGCATCAACAAGGAGGTTTCCGCCAGACAGATATCTAATGACACCACAATACTACAGTACTCATGTTTTGCAATGAAACAAAGGTCTCCATTGAATGTTTTAATAGATTAATGAAGAGCCATTAGACTCATTTTGGTTGGGGGGTTTTCCCGGCACAGGCAACTGTCTGCAGGACCCGACATTCATACAAGGTTTGGACAGGAATCTGGACTGATGATGTTTTATTTCGCGTCGAGACAGGTTCTTACAATGGCCATTCCTTGGATTTGCCTCTTGGCTGGTACTGTCATGGTGGCACAATGTTTCGTGTCAGATCGCGATCGCTTTGTTCATAGCATGAGTTGTACATATCTGAATGATCTATTGTTTTTTTTGGGTTGAAATGGAGATGAGAAAAGTTGCATTGAAGCTGAATGTGACTGTTGAAAAGATAAAGAGAGGAAAGTCCGAGGATGTGTGTGACTTGGTCATATTTGTTCACTCTCTCTTTTTCTGTTTGATAAGTTATGTTCATTACTGCTAAGTTGGCTATCTAATGATATCTGATTATGATGGTTAGGGT
The DNA here is from genome assembly GCA_032355605.1 of Rubia tinctorum. NCBI lineage: Eukaryota > Viridiplantae > Streptophyta > Magnoliopsida > Gentianales > Rubiaceae > Rubia > Rubia tinctorum. Next base: position 22,268,860 of record JAULKM010000006.1, read on the forward strand.
AATGGTATTTAGTTGTGTTATACCAACTCTTTTTCATTATAAGGTTCAAGGGAAAAGACTTTTGCTACCCCTAAATTGACATTGTTTTCTTTTGGCCTTGCATTTTATTTTTGTACACTCTTCACCCCAAAACTATCAGAAGTGTTGAGGGGTAAAAATGTCCTTTTCTATTCAACTCCATAAATATAACCAAATATGCTTCAGTAACTGTACATATGACCTTGGGATAATTTTTAGTGCAAAAACAATCTGAATTACTTTACATAAGTGCAAATATAACCCTAAAGATTTTATTCCGTAGTTACTGACCATTTCTGACTGTTGATCGATTGGAAATGACCAAATGCCCTTTCACCCTAACACAATTTTGAAAGATAAAAATGCCCTTCGCCCCGATGCTATTCTGCCACCAACGCCACTACTCCACCACCTCGGTCGCTCCGCCATCGCCACCACCACCACCGCCTACGTGCCAGAAAATAAACTAAAGTCGCCACCCAACTAGCACCTTCCCGGCCCTAACATCCCAACCACCACCACTCCATCCCCATTCCCTGCCACCGCCACCACTACCATCAACTCCCTTTCCGGGCACCACCACCACCCGCACCACGACGATGAGCTCCACACTCTCCACTCCGATTACTGCCTCTTCATCTTCAAGAACCACGTCGGAGTAGTCTCAATCGCGTCCTCTAAGAAGCCCACCCTTATCGTCAGCATCCGGCAACCAGAGCTCTCCGTCGACGACAATCTCACAATCCACAGCCACCCCACCCTCACCACCCGGCCACCACCACCACCCCTCGTCCTGCCCCAAACAATAGTCATCCCCACCACAGTCTTACAGTTGTACCAGAATCCCCTCTGTCACCCACCCTACCACCTCCGCCGCCACTCAGTCCTCCTCCCTAAAATCCTAGCCCACCACTCGTTGCTACTACCTCCGTCCCATTCAATCGATTTATGCCAATCCACTGCTTAAATTTCGCTAAACGCTTCCCGGCGCCGCCATCTGATTCTCAACCGCCTCGTCCCGCTAGAGCTCCACCGTCCCATGCCGGATAGACGCGGCCCAAAAAATGAAGGTTTAGGTTGTTCGAAGGAAACGAGTCCCACGCGGTTTGAATCGAAAAGGAGAAGAAGAAATAAATGTGGGTGTTAGGAGGGTTAGGGTTAGGATTTAGGAGAAGAAGAAACATTAGAGGTATAATAATAAATTTACTTTTTTCATTTAAAAAAATTAAAACCAGAGAGGTAAAATCGACTTACATCCAATTCTGGCCTAAATCTGCCGGAAAGGTTAAATTTGCACATACCCTAACTATCTAAGGTTATATTTGCACTTTCAATCATCAAAATGTTATATTTACACTTATGTGAATTAAGTAGGGTTATATATGCACTTTTCTCTTATTTATAATTCAGAAGAATATCTTCTCGAGTCGTGCGTGCAACGCATGATGAATTTTAAATCAGATCCCGTACAACTCGAGAAGACATCCTTCCAAATTGCAAAGAATTATGGGGTTGAATAGGAAAATATATTTTTGTCCATTAAAATGTCAATAAAAGTTGAATTTAACGGTCTGACTAGACAAAACATGGAAGTTGCACGACTTAACACTTCTTTTAGTTCAAGGTTCAAGAGTGTTCGAAAATAAATAGAGGGCTGACGATAGTTTACGGGTTAATAAAGTCATTTGCCCAGTGTTATGGAGAAATACATATTGTCAAATAACAGAGGAATTTAGAAAGAAAAAAAAGATAATGTAAATGAGTAGACGAGAGATGAGGAGGGGAATGACTTCCGTTTTTTTTTCAATTGAGAAAAACACACATATATTATATATTAATTAACATTTCAACCATGAGTCTGGCAATTCAGTGAATTTACCAGAATATGCTCTAATTTAGTGATGGTATACATTTGGAAAACAAGAGGTAATCTGCGATGGTGTGTTTAACTGTTGAAATGCTAAACAAGCTATTTATATATTAAAATTCAATTTTGATTCAATGAAGTTATGTTCTTTTTGATTAGTTAGGATTTAGTTTGTATTGTTTCAATTGTCATGAAGTATTAAATTGTACAAAGTTAAGTTCATATAATTTCAATAATTTAATATATTTTTTAAAGTTAAAGATGTATTCTTTGATTATCAAAGAAATTTGTTACACAGTGTGGGATGTAGTCCCGTTGAGAGATTTGATGTTTAGATTGTTTGACATGGGTAGCCAATGTGTGAGCTATTGCACTATCCTGTTTTCTAATCCATTCTATTTTAGGACAACTGTGAAACTCCAGTAGGACGAAGATATCATTTATGAGTAAACCAAAGTCAGATAGGTCCACTTTTTTATATACTATTGATAGCATGAATTACAATTTGTGCGTCTCCTTGAATATGCTGAACTGATAGTTCCATCTCCATTGAGATTTGTAAGCCTGCCATTTGTGATAGGGCTTTTGCATTTTTAGCATTGCATAAAATAGGTAACATGTCTCTCCATAAACTCATGTACTACTTGAGTTTCTTATATACCATCCCAAGCAGGTGTTGTTACTTCTTGTTGTAGCATCAAATTATAAAGTGTTTCATGTTTGGATTTATGGGGTCTGGTAGGGATTATGCTCATATGATCTTTATTATGTGCTAGGTCATCCAATTGCTTGCTGCTAGCATAGAGAACACTATGTTGTGGATGCAGGGCATGTTCACCATGAAGGAGTTTGTTTCTGTGATTCCCTGCAATACATCAAATCTGGTTTACAACAGATCTGCATGAAAAGATATACATATATCAGTAGGCTAGTGCTGAACTTTGAGCATATGAGCTTATACTAGAACTATCTGGACATGTTGTGGATGGAGGGCATCTTGTTCACCATAAATGAGCTTATACCCTCGTGTAAGACTATGTTGTGGATGGAGGCATGTTGTTCACGGTGAAGAAGTTTTTTTCCTGTGATTCCTTGCAACGCATTAAATTGCATCAGATCTGCATGAAAAGATATACAGGTATCAACAGGCTAGTGAAGAATTTTGAACACATAATGTCATACTAGACTTGTCTAGTCAGATCATTTCAATATAGTTTAAACGTATACGAACTTTTCACTATTAAAGCACATAAACTTCTCATTTTAGACTTTACTTTTCACTCGATCTAAATTTAACTAAATTAAAATAATGTAAAAATAAAATAATACTATTAATAAGAATAAAATTAAAAATGAAATAAATCAATACTAACTGATCTTAAATGAGTTTAAAAAAATCGGCCTTGATCTTTTTTCGGTTTCTAAATACACTTGTCATACTTTTACTCTCCCACCTTTTGAATATTCTTATAAAATAATTCAAACCAACACAACTAAATTGAGACAAATAGAAAGGTACAAAATAATAACTACAACTGTGTCGATGATTATAATGAGAATGCATTTAGGGACTCCATAAGAGGAATCATTTTAAATTATTTTACTGGCCGTAAGAAAAATGAGAATAAAACCAAACAAAACTAGTCGAAGGGGATAAAATTGATGGTTGATAGTATTATTTATTTTTAAAAAATAGATTAAGATGGATATACGCTGAGCCAATGTTGTGTCACCTTCCTACTCATCCTCATCCATCTTGATAATGAGCCTCTCAAAAATCAGAATCTTGCCACGTTTTGCAAAGATCTCTATTCAACTTCATTGCTACACTGCCCCTGGGTGTCAAAATAGATCCGTAATCCGCGGGTCAACCGAGTTATCTATTTTTAAATTTGAGTGGATATGGGTAAAATAAGTAATGAGTTAAATGGGTAATGAGTTAAATGAGTATTTTGTAAAATATGGGTTGGGTTTGAGGGTTCACCGCGGGTATACCCATAATGGTAAACCCGCGGGTTTCAACCCATATGAGTTTGTATATAAGCTCATATGAGTCAATATATAAGTTGAAACCCGCGGGGTTTACCAATATGAGTTGTTATATAAACCCGCATGGGTCACCACATGAGTTGAAACCCACTGGTTTTACCCATATGGGTTGGCATATAAACCCATATGGGTTCATATATGGGTTGAAATACTCAGGTTTACCCATTTTTTACCTATGTGTTGAATATTTTTTACCCGCGGGTTGGCGGGTTTCAACCCAACCCATATGTGGCCCGACCCATTTTTGACCCATAATAAAATGGGTCGAAATGGGTCATACCCATATTTTTTAACAACCTACATTGTCAAACCCGGATTTGACCCGACCACCCATTTGCTACCCCTAACTGTCCCTTGTCCATTACTTTTGAAACATTTGGTCCCGTTTTCTTGAGCTGATTTTTACTAAACTGATATAAAATTAAACATGATAAAAATATGACTACTAGATTAAGGTTAAACTAAATAATATCAATTCAAAATTTTATTAAATTGAACTAAACTGAAATACTAATAAGTTTGAATAAATACGATTTTAGTCCTCTTCTAACTATGTACATATTCGTGAAAGGGTTAATTGTTGAGATACGACAGACGGGAAATGGTGACCCTTTTGGGATATGGCTGCTCCGAGATTCCAAGTAGGATGATAAAAAACACCACCATTTTCAGGAAGTGGTGGTGCAAGGTGGAACCGTGGAGGAGAGGAAGAAAAAGGAAATTGGTGGTGGTTGGTGGATGGGATAGGGAAAAAAAAGGAGAAATAGGAGAAATGATCGAATTATTCCTTAAAAGTTGGATATGTTAAGTTATGGGTCAGCCACTGCTATTTTAGAATGGAGCTATTACGAAAATACAAAGTATTGTTATACACTGACTAACCCGTTAGACGGAGTTATTTTATAATTGATATAACTAATGAGATAATTTGATGGTTGTTTTCATTTATTGCAACGAGGTTGCCATAGCTTTGAAAAACTTTTAAATGATATCAAAATGTATAAATAATTATACTTTGACTCTAAAAGTTAATGAAACGAGGTTTATTATGATTGGTAACCGTTAGCCGGTCTAATACGAGACCTTCTTTAACAAAAAATGTTCAAAAACTTAAAACTGCATTAAAAATATTTGAACAAATAATGCACTCTCTGTGTTCCTCTACACATAGCATTATAGGTTTATGTATTTAAATTTAGGTAAATGAAATGAATGAATGTATAGTATGTCTCTTTAAAAAAATGGCTTTTCCATAAGATCAGAGACTCAAGTGCAATTTTACCACAAAAAGATAAAAATTTAGCTGGGTACAACAATTAAAATTTGGGTGTACTGACAGGCCTGTCCATAAGTTTATGCACATGCTACTTATTTTTTTAACTTATATATTGCATTTGTTAAATTACATACTACTAAATTTAGAAATTTTGAAAATATTTTTTTATAGTATTATATACTTTTATTTTTTCACATTCAAATACATATTATTACTTGTTTTAAATTTTAGAATAAAATATTTAAATTTTATTAAAAAATTAAAACATTTAAGGTAAAAATCACTGTGGACTGTCCATAAACTTATGGCAATGCCGTCTTTCCAGAGATTTTCTCAAACCCGTAACTTCATATTATTCTAACTAAATCTTGTCTTTTCATATATCTAGGAAAGACGATATTTTTTAAAACTTTGTCATGAATGAAACTGAATTTAAAAAGTAAAAAATAGAACAAGTGAATAAAATTGAAGATTTTTTTTCTAAAAAATAGAAATGATTATATCAATATAAAAGTAACAATTTTTTATAAAAAAAGTGCCATGTATAAAGATATGGAGGAGGGACCAAAAAATTATTCCCTCCTCTACAAAAAATTAATTTCAAACCATATGAGCCCCAACAAATTAATTTAATCATATATACTTCACTTTTGCCTTTTGGTGCAGCATTCACCGGTCCTTTTCATTTTGAAAGCTTATATATTTATTAGATTATTAATCATGAATTTCCTTGTGTCCTTCCTCCCATATGATTTTAATTAATGTTGTTCGCGACTTCGTAGTTTGCTGCCCAATTTGACTTTGACCTGGCATCCATCATCTGCCACGCGTACTCCTGCCTGGCCCACCAATAATACATAAAATACAAAAAAAGTTGTACAAAATCTATTTAATTTGATTTTTTAGGCGGAGCTAATTGTGAGATTTCAACCAAAATTTGAACCGTGACAAATTAACCACGGCCTTGATGTTTGTCATTCTGAAATTGATGAAATTTTGTTTCCACCATAGAGATAAAAATGGACATTCTAATCTTGTCTTACTTTGTAAATCTAATGTTAAAAGTACCACAAATTATTTTTACCTTGAAAGGCATGAACTAAATTGAATTAAATATAATACTAGAATATATATAATTGAATTAAAATATATAATAGGTTGCATTAATAGTAATAAACTAAAATAATTTGAGATATTTTTTGTTAGTCCGCATAACAATTAGACCAATCATGAAATATATTATTTTTATAACTTTAAGGTTAAATTATAATTATTTGTATTTTACAATATACATAGTCTTGTTTTACACCGATTAATCGTTAAATGGAGTCATTTTGTAATTTATGTAATTAATGAGATGATTTGATATTTATTTGTACTTATTGCAACGTGGTCCTTATAATTTTGAAAAACATTTAAAATGTACATTCTTGTATAAATAACCCTAAAAGTTATTTAAACGAGATTTTTCATTATTGATCTATTTAATTTATTTTCAAAATTTATTTTAAAAGTTTTCAGAATTATGGTAATCTCGTTACAATAAAAGAAAATTAACATTAAATCACCCGTTAATTACATTAATTATAAAATAATTTTGTTTAACGGTTTTACAAGATAAAACAAGATTTTGTGATGATCTAAATGATAGAAAAATAAAAATTAACCTTTTCGCATAATTGTTCAACAATCTTGACCCGATCACATTATTTCTTGCATAATTTTCTTATTTCAAAGGCAAATTATATTGTATCCTTTGGGATTGGATCCCCGGAGTTGTGTTATGTATTTCAAATTGTAAACATGTGTATTCGCTTATGTGAGATTGTGCATTATTATGATTTGATTGTGATTACTATATAAATGTTAAATGCACAAATAATAGTATTAAAATGCATATTCTATCAAATTTTTATGCACATTCATGGTACCATAGGGGTTCGGTCTAAGAATGGTATTTCAAATTGAGGACGTTATACTCCTTCCATTTCAATATGCTTGCCACCATATCTTTAGGGGTTTTTTTTTTTTGCAAATTGAAATGTGTGATGAGTATTGAATGAAAAGAGTAAAACGTTTAATGAGTTGTTGAGAATGATTTACTTTTTGTCATAGGATATGTGACAAATTTAGAAAAACACACTCCCTCTGGTTGCTTAATATTGACACCAAAGAATGACACACTTTTTTTTGAAAAGTAAAATGAGTGGAGGAGATTGTATAGAGAGAGTAAAAAGTAAATTGTGTGGGTGAAAACAATCTAGTATTTACCAAAAAAAGATAGTGCCAATATAAAAAAAACCATCTCAAAAAGAAAATGACGTCAATATAAAAAAATTGGAGTAGAAAATGTTCCAAATATAGTGAAAGAAGGGGAATACTAAATCCATTAACTTTTTTGACCTAAATACTCTTATTTAAAATTGAGGATATCTTTCCGCAATTCCCTTTCTTGGAATCAGAAATTAAACTAATCCAAACAAAAAAGTCTCTGTATTTATTACTCTTATAAATACACTCTGTTTCCAGTCCATGCGTACAATTTCTAGAGTCTTGGATTTGTATTCAGCGTCCCTCCATCTCGTTCACACCTCTCTCTCTCTCTATAACTCACCGAAGAATGCCTTTCTGTGAATTAGCTGCCGGAGATAATGAAACGGCGAAGATTTTCTACAAAACATATGGCAGGGGACCCACGAAAATCCTCCTGATCATCGGTACGATATGAATCATACGATGAATGTGTTTTCTGAAATGGATTTTTGATTTTACGATGTGGGCCGATGCTCAAATTTGGATTTGGTGTTTGTAGGATTGGCGGGGACCCACGAATCCTGGGGCCCGCAAATCAGGGAGCTCGCCGGAACCTCGACGCCGAACGACGAGGAGTCGCCGGCCGATGAAGGGAGCTCCGACGGGGATAATGTGGGACCCGGTGCGGAGGTTTGCGCGTTTGATAATCGCGGAATGGGGCGCAGTTTTGTGCCCACCAAAAAGTCGGCCTACACGTGAGTTATTCAGATTGAAAATGTTACTGGAATTTGTGGAAAAAATATATCGTTTACTATCTCGTGGATTTAACTTCAGAAGCTCAAAAAGGCAGAAGTTATTGATCTTTTAATCTTTGTTTAGTTTTGATGGAAATGCGCGTTGATATTGTAAGATTTCTATAATCATTAACTGTGACATTGAATTGGTCAAGATTGATCAATTTTGCCGGTAAAATGTCACTGTTGTATAGTTATGGATACTATGGTGGGGGTTGTGTTAGATTCTTCATAACACACAGTATATTCAAAATAGGAGTTTTTTTCATAATTTTTAGTTGCCCATAATTGAAGATGGTAATGGTTGGCTAGTGGAAAACACAAAAGTGGAAATAGTGACTTTTCTTTTTATTAAAGTAAGGTACAATCAGTTTTAAGTCAAGATTGTTTTATTTTGAAAGTGGACTTTGATTCTAGCATGGAGTGAGTAATATAAATGAGCTGTTTAAATGATTTTTACATGCATTTCCCCTTCCTTTTGATAATGTTTGATGTAATTGACGAGGATATTGAGGTTTTGGGGTAGGAATTTGAGCCTTGTGGATGGTGTTTGAAGTGCTGGGATTGATATGAAATTCTGGGATGTGTTTCTTGGTGCAGAACAACACTTATGGCGAAAGATGCAATAGCTATAATGGATCATCTGGGGTGGAAAAAGGCTCATGTTTTTGGGCACTCAATGGGTGAGTAGGTAACTCTTATTTTATACTTTGTAGAAGTTTTGGTTCTTCCATATTGCTAAATCTATAATTTTGATGTACTTCTATTGAGTTGTTGGACCAAACCATCTTAAGGATTATAGAAGGCATGGAATAGGCACTCACAATATTCACATTGTCACATTCGTTTCTTCTGGAGTTTTTATTTTGTACACCTGTTGTATATTCCCACACGGTCCGGATGATTCATCCTGAATGCAGTTTTAGCACAAATAGTGCCAAAAGTTTCACTCTTGTCGGTTGTTTGTTTGTGTGATGTATGGCAGTATGAGAGTTGAGAAATGCGTGTAGTGATTGATTCGTCCACCTTTGCTCACCAAGTCGAACTTTTAGTTCATCTTGTGTTGAACTCTCCCTATCACTGACTCAATCAGTATGTTTATTTTTTGCTGGTTGTTAAGACGACTTTAGATTGGGACTTGGTCCATGAAGTTTTGCATTAGTTTAGTCAAAGTTTTGTAGGGAAAGTTCAAAGCTTGTTGACCGACTGAAGTTGACATGATGCAGGAGGAATGATAGCTTGCAAAATGGCAGCCATGGTGCCTAGCAGAATTTTGTCATTGGCGTTATTGAATGTCACTGGTGGTGGTTTTGAATGTGTACCGAAGGTACTCATTTGGGCAATTGGTGACGAGTTTTAATTCTAATCTTGAATTCAAGCAGAATTTATGTGACGAGATTTATCATTTTGCAGTTGGATCGACAGACCTTATCGATTGCAGTTCGTTTTATGAGGGCAAAAACTCCTCAGCAAAGGGCTGCTGTTGATTTGGATACTCATTATTCAAAGGTTTGAACACTTTCTTGTTACAGCTCTCAATCTACCATTTTTGTATTTTTACACTGTAATATTTTTTGGAAAAGAAATTAATCTAGATTTGAACAATTTAGTTTCTTTTCGTTCAACTCTCCACGAAAAAGTCAGCAAATTGATTGAATCCTTCGTAATCTTCTTTGCGCAGGAATATCTTGAAGAGCTAGTTGGAACACAAACCAGAAGATCAATTCTTTATCAAGTAAGGAACAGTAAGCCTAATTACAGCATTGATTAGTAACACATTAATGCTCAGTTCTTAATTGATCTTTCAAGAGCAACCTAAATTTGAGTCTTTTTTGCAGCAATATGTGAAAGGCATATCATCAACTGGAATGCAATCGAACTACGGATTTGAAGGTCAGGTAAACGCTTGCTGGACGCATAAGCTGTCAGTTGCTGAGATTGAAGCAATCCGAGGAGCCGGATACCTCGTTTCTGTCATCCATGGAAGGTACCCTTTTGTTGTCATCAACACAGCATCAGTACTTCTCACTTGTAGTCTCTTATTCCACTCTGAAGCTAAGGTTTGTCCTTCTGGTAATGCAGGCACGATGTAATAGCTCAGTTGTGCCACGCTAAATCGCTTGCACAAAAATTGTATCCTTCTGCTAGAATGGTGGAACTTCATGGCGGTCATCTTGTCAGCCATGAGAGGACGGAAGAGGTATGAAACGTACATACAAAAATCTGCTCATCGAAAAATGTACTTTAACATCAAAACCTGTTATTATAGACCCAACTAGCTTAGCTGCTCACTACTTTGATTAGAGACCTTATTGAATATGTTTCAGAGTTCAAAGAGCCTTAGAAAGTAAAGTGTAAGTATCTCTAATAATATGAATATGCAAAACAGAGCAAAAATAGACTGGTCCAGTGGTGAAAGAGCTTTTTGATCAAAGGAAACAGTAGAGATCGCATTGAGCTGAGGAACAATCATTTCTTTGATTTGCTTGATTTCTTCATCAGTATTTTCAGGATTGAGAAATGTAGTTAAATGTTGGACCTTATTTTATTGATTCAGGTCAATGATGCTCTTCTCGACTTGATCAAAGCATCACATGACAAAATAAGCCCCGATGAATGGACTAACTTGTCTGTCAAGAGTCCCGGTAAGTACCCCAAATGGTCTTCTGAAAAGTTTTCGGGCAGCATGAAATCTTAAAACAATCATTGTTAACCGCTCCTCTAAATATGCATAGGTATAAGTACTTTTGAACCTGTTCTAATCAACCAACTTCCATGGTTGTTGCGGTAATGCCCAGCAGGGTGGACGATGACGTGGATAACATACAGTAGAATCAACCCCGGGGGAGGAACCGGTTTAAGTTTCATGGTTGAAATCGTAGGAAAGATGCATACTTTCATACTCTACCTTTTCGGATTCTTTTTCTTGGCATTTGATTACATGAGAAGATCAGTCAGAAGTGTAAGACCAGTTAAAGTGGGAGCTGCCCTCACATAATCCGGTCTACTGGTGAGTGGATCCAAGTTTTCTGTCCTTACATCGGGTTCCTCTCCGAGTCCAACACAGCAGCCTAATCTAAGCTCTCACGATTTTTGTTTTATGCTTGAGATGGCTTCTCGACACGCAAACAACTCAACTTCAACCGATGTTTGGTGCATCTCCGAAGAGCAAGTACAGATACAGAAAGCTCGAGCGATCCCAGCTGAACCCTAGTCGCAGTTTCATCTTCCTTTTGTGGGAGCAATTTCCCAGAAATCGTCGAAAGGAATGCAGCTGATTCTACATTTCAATTTATATTCAATCACAAAGTGTGTATAGAAACATGATGAATCCCGTGTTAATTTTATGGCGGGATTTGTTATCTTTGCATGTCTGAGAAACTGTGTAAATCAGGACCTATGAAATGGATGCCAAGAAAGTTGCATTTTCCTCATTTGTTTTGCAGTAAAATAAACTACTACCCAATTGATCTGTGATATCGATTATTATACGACAAATTATATGATAAAAAAAGAAAACGTTACACAATAAATACAAGAAAAGATGTTGTATGACCAAGTATATCAAGTCAGAGAACAAATACCTTGTATGGGATCACTTCTGAATTTAACGTTCCAATTTTGTCGGATGTCTTCATCCAGAGACAACGTTCGCCTGGAACATTCACGGCAATTTTGTGGAGCTATTCATTTATCATTTCCTTTGGAAGAGGAACCTAAAATGTTTATATTGGCAAGAAAAGAAGGAATCAATCCATGACGGGTTAGTGGTAATATACCATTATGCTTCCAGCATATTCTTTTCACGAATGCATTATCCATATAATTGTACTTGTACCACATGCTCTATTAGTTGTACTTCCCGTTTAACATTGTCACACTTATTTTTTTAATTAGAATTTAGAGTCAAGTGCTAAAGCAACTCTAACTTTAAAATTTGGGTGGAGAGAGGAAGAGGTTAGACTGGGTTGCGGCAGGAGGAAGAGGTGGTGGAGAGAAGAAGAGGCTGGGCAGGAGGAGGGGCTGAGTTGGGATGCGACATATGGTGGTGGGTTGGGCGTCAGCTGCAGAACGAGGTGGTGGAGAGAAGAAGGGGGTGGACAGGAGGAGGGGCTGGGCTGGGCTGCGGCAGAAGGAGGGGTTGGGCTAGGCATTGGTGGCAGAGGGAGGTGGTAGAGAGAAGAAGAGGATGAAAGGTGGTGGCTGGCGGGTGGCGACAGGAGGTAGAAGTGGAGACCAGAGATGGAGGTGGAGATCGGAGTGGTGGTGGGCAATGCCGGAGGTTTAGGGTTCAGGGCGGTGGCGAGATAATGGTTTATATGATAAGGAGGTGTACAATGGGAAAAGAAATTCCAGCTTATGGGGTAAGGGTAGTTTCATCATTTCAAACTCATTCAACACCTAAATCCTTCGGACAAGGCCGAAAATAGGTCAAAAGGTTATAATTGCACATTTTGCCATAAAGTGATGGTTATTTTGGCACTTTGTTGTTTTGCTGAGTTAGATTGACACTTTTCACTTAAAATTAGAGTTAGAAGTATAAAAATCCCTAGAATTTAAGTGTACTAGTTGTATTTTTTCTTGTTAAAAAAATCAAATACAATTATTCAAATTACTTCACAAACATCTTACTCCGTACCTTTATTGAGAGAACTAAACTAAGAGACGCCATCACTTCGCATTGGCAAAATAATGGCAGTGGTGGAAGAACAACAATAGCATTTGAGGTCTGCTCGTATGCTTGATGTATAAAAGAAGTTACTCTATTTAGTAATGTAGAATGTTTTATGATAAAAAGATATTACTAATATTAATAAATAAAATAAATCCTAAAATATTACTCTTTATGTCCCCTTTTAACCTTTATACTTTCACTTTTTGCACTAAAAAACACCTAAGTTTAACAGTTAATATTTTTAAGTGGCTACAAATAAAGTTATAAAGTTTGACATTTAGAAAATATAAACCACAATAAATCTAACAACATCTAATTAAATATTGTTCTAACTTGCTCTATAGAGTAATGTGCGTTTTTTAGTTCTATGTTTTGGTCGAAAGTGCAAAACTGACCTTGTAAAATATGAAAATGCAGAAATAACCCTGAATTTCGTTGACCAAAATGTCAACAACCAAATTGGTCGGAAATAGGTGAAATGACAATTATACCTCTGGGTTAAAAAATTTAAAAAACCTCCATTGCATTTTTAACCTATCCCCTTCCCTTCTTCATCTAAATGTCGATCTGGTTTTTGGTTTGAACGTCGTCCCTTCTTCATTTTGCATTTTGCTGAATGTCGATCCCTTCTTCAACAAAATCAGATCGGCGCTCTCTGATCCCCGTCCCTTCTTCATCTGAACGCCTATTTGATTTTGCTCTCTGAATGTCGATCACACATCCTAAGCGCGGTAACCGTAGCTAGCGTCAGCGCAGAGGAGGAGGCCTTGAATGTGGGGTCTGCGGTGGAGTGACGGAGCGTGCAGGGTTTCTGGTGGTGGGCGACATGGTAGGACCTCTGGTAGTGGGCGACGGAGCAGTGGGGATAGGGTTGCCGGTGGTGGGCGACGGACCGACGGGGCACCGGGGGTAGGGTTTCTGGTGGTGGGTGGCGGCGCGACAAGGTAGGGTTTCTGGGTGGCTGTGGGGAGCGGCTGAGAGATGGAGCTGGTTTTGGGGGTTCTAGGGTTTAGGCGGAGGTGGTGGGCAGCGGAGGATGTTGGGTGGCGGCAGGGAGTGGCGGAGCTGATTTCGGGGTTCTTGGGTTTAAGCGGATGTTGGACAGTGGCGGGAAGCGACAGAGCGGCAAGGAGAGGTGGTGGAAGGGCACTGAGCTGGGTGGTGGCGCGACGGGGATTGGTGGCAGATCTAGGTAGGGTTAGTGGTGGCAGGACAGATCAGTGCGATGGGTGGCGCGGCGATGGAGCTGCTGGTTGCAGGTTGGAAGAAGAAGAACCCTGGGGGTATCTTTGTCTTTACATTTTTTGTTTTAGAATTAGGGGTATTATTGTCTTTTCATAAATGGTTAATGCCTGAATTTGTTCGGTCAATGCCGGAATAGTGCCTTTTGGATATAATTGCACTAATTTACAAAAAATTAAGGTTAATTTTGCACTTTTAAATTTTAATTAGGGTTACTTTTGCACTTTCAAATTTTACTTAGGGTTACTACTGCACTTTCAAATTTTACATGGTCATTCCTGCACTGTCAATCTTATAGGGTCATTTTTGCACTTTTACCTTCTCGATATATTGCAATTTTATAATCAAGATAGCACACCTTTAACTCAAAAAACTAAGTAAAAAGTGTAAACAGGGACAAATCAGCATAGGATCTTAAATTTCTAGTTCAAGTTCAAGTTCTACACATTAGAAAAGATTGAAACTACTGAATATATAGGCATTTGAGTTAAAACTATATATAAAAACCACTTGCAAATGTGTAGAACTATTTGCACAACTATAAAAACCTCGCAAAAGTATTAAAAGAAACACATGAACCATTTAGAAAAGATAATAAAACTAGAACACCAAGTTCAATAGAGTTCTACACATTATTCAAATGAAACATAACAGTTCAAATGCCTCTACTGCTAAGAGTCCAAAATAATGGCCAAAATGCCTCATCTAGCTGATAAATGATGAGCATTATCTATCTGGTTCTGGTTATAACATTACTGCTGCACCTTCAGTATGAAGATAAAAGAATTGCGCGAAAACATCGACAAGGCAGCTAGAGAGGACCCGAAACCCAGCTTCATTTGCTCTCTCGCCCGAACCATACGAGTTTGCCCGGAACAAATCAAAAGAAACAATGTACATGTAACCAAATATTTCAGGGTACTCATCTATAGGGTTGTACACATAGGGTAGGATCCGAGAACCCGGAGAAATTTTGCCATTTCCTGCAATAAGGAAAATGCAAGAATTTTGGTTTTTCATTTTGATCTTAAAACCTAATAGGTAACTAATGAATGACGGCGATAAAAACAAGAACTTTGTTTCAGAAACGACTCTCACCTGGAGATGCCCGAGAGCATACTGGGCGCGTGGCTCTGCCATTGACGC
>JAULKM010000006.1:22291748-22308780 GCA_032355605.1 Rubia tinctorum
TCCAAATATTGGATGAATTCTTAAATGAATATACCTTATCTAAACCTACCAAATATAATTCTAATCAAATCAGAACTTCTAAATTACATCATTTAAAAATAATTCTAAATACGAGCACACTATCTCATTAAAAAACCCAGTGGGAAAAGAGTATAGTGTTAAACTCCTAAAAATACTAAACGAATAAAAATATAATAAATGACATTTTTGGATTTGTATCTGGTAATATTTTATCACTTCTGTTTTCTTTTCGTTTGTATTGAATTAGTCATGTTATTTATCTCATTTATTTTTATCATGTTGCTATCTATGAGGTTTGGGCTCTGATTAGTAATCCTCCAGTTTCATCAAATATAAAAGAGTTAGGTTAGATTAATATTTTATACTTTATTTTGATTTTAAAGTATTTTAATTATATATGCAATTAGTTTATGTGTTTATTTTATTATGCTGAATAGTTGTTGAGCCTGTGATAAATATTCCATCAGTTTAAATATTTGAAAAGGGTTTTGATTAATTTTACTCCATTCTTATATATATATATATATATATATATATATATATATAGTTTCGGTATTATACTCATTAGTTGAATATATTTTTATCATGTAGATGTGGATGAGTCTAAAATCAATAATCTTCCAGTTTCAACAAATATTAAAGAAAGTGGTTAGTATTAAGAGTTTTAGCTTATCTGTTTTGACTCATCAGTTCCTATGTATAAAATTGTTAGTTCAAGTATTTAACTCATCAGTTTTTATTTCTGCAGTAGAGACTGAAAAGGATGCTCCTGTTGAGGTAGTGCAACGGAAACTAAAAAGGATGCACCTGTTGATGGTAATTTTTAACATGTTAGTTTTTTATGTATAATTACTTTATGTTTATGTAGTATTAGTTAAAATTTTATTTTCATGTGTCTACTGTTGCTGCTCGGGATCCCATAACAACCAGGATAAATGTTATTATTGAAAAATTGAGAAATGAGACTACTCCTGGTATTTATTTATTATTTTCCATGGTTGATGAATGTGTCAATAATTGGAGGAGAAGGCCAAGAACCAACCTCTCCCGTCTTTTAACTTGTTGGATGAAGATGAATTCGTTGGCCAAGAAGGAGAGACCACAGTTGTGCAACTTCCCCCCAAAGGAGTTTATGATGTTTTCAAGAACTTGTTGGAATTGAAAAGTAGATTGAGTTTGTATTGTGATTTGAATATATGGTTTTGTTGTATTTGAATGATGAATGATTTAGTTATTGTATGATTCTGAATGTTTAACTTCCTAGAATGTTAAATTTGTTTCGTCATAAATGGATTAAACCTTGTAATTTTTTATGATGATTCTAATATTAAGTTAGTTTTGAACTTTATCTCGTTAGTTCCATAGTTTTAAGCTTTAGTTTGTTGTTAATAGTTTGTCATGTATCGTTCTTTTTATAGCCATGTGTTCTTTAGGTATATTGATTGGTTATATAGATATTTAGTTCTAATATTCGAAAACCTTTTGCAATGTCTTGTGTTTTACTTATTCTAACATTAGTTCATGTATGTCTTTGTTTAGTTTGTTTATTAGAGTCTTTAGTTTCAATACACTTGTTGCTTGATTTTTTTACTCCACGGTCTCATTTCAAGCTGCAATTTAACTATTCATTAAGTCAAAACTTCTCAACTTTGACCATAAAATTGAATTGGTGTATAAGTATAAATACTATTGTGTGATACCTTGTTAGATTCGTTATATCATATATTTTCAAAAATATATATAACTTTCACAAGTTTTAATCATCCTTGATGAAAGATATTAAGGATCAAATATTTTTCAAAGCAGCGGATAAAAGTCAAAGTGTGCAGTTTGAAATGGGATGAAGAAAGTGTATCAAAAGTTTACTCAGTTTGTCAGTTAAAAAACATTGGGACGATGTAGAATGAAATTTAGAGGCGGACTCCCTCCAGCCCCCGTCGAAAATAAAGTAGTGGTAATAATTTTGAATATTTTTATCAGCCCCTCTAAAAATTAAATCTTTAAAAAATTATTAATACTAGTTCCACCACACACATATATATTTCTCGTCCCTAATGAAATTCATATGGTTTCTTGATTATACGTTTAACCTGGTTTAAAGGTGAAATGAAACTTTAAATGTACAACTTTATTAGAGCATCTCCAATGCAAAAATCACTTAGGTGAACTTCTCTAGTCACGTCATATTAATTGACCCTCAGCCACGTCTTACTCTTCAATGCGTGATACGAGTTCACTTATTCCATCTGTTTCTTTATTTGTGACACACTTACCTTATTGATTTTTTTTAAAATGACATGCTCTCAATTTCTGGCAAGATTCTTTCAATTTCATCTACCCATTCTACTTTTTACTTTCAACATATAATTTTTTTATATTTATTTTTTTCACTTAAATCCAAACACATATACCTATGATGTCAGAAATAGAGAAACGCGGGGAGTATGGTAAAATTTTCATTTTGACACTTGGAAAGGAAATATTTGTTATGCTGATTGTGTATTCGAATGCACATGCATTATTTCTTTAATTTATAACCGTGTTGAATTGATTAGATATTTTACTCAATCAAAGTGATAAAATTCTAGAATTTATTCTCAGAGGGATTTAATTCCATAAATAAATTATTGCATATATTCCATGCTATAAATACAGTTGTCCAGCCATTTGAAAGCTCATCCATTACAAATCCAAATTTCTCTCTCTCAAACTCTCGGTGATCATAAGTTCAGCTTCTTCGTTTAAAGGTATGTTCAGACTCTACATAAATTTATATTATAGTATAAATGTGTGTCTCCTGATAAAAAGTATGTGCAGCTTTAATATTATGAATGTTAGTAGTGAAAAGGTATTTATAAATTAGATATACATTTATAATGTAATACACATTAATGTATGCTTCGTGTATATTCAACTTTCATATTACGAACATTTGATAGTAATAAGGTATTTATAGATTAAATAGTCTCTTGTATTTGATATCAGTAGTTTGAACTGACATGTGAATCTATTATAAATGTAGTATGTGTTTCGTCGAAAGATAAGTACTGTAAAATATATTCAACGTTCATATTACGAATATTGATAGTGAAAAATATTAGTAGTTGATGACACGTCCCTTTATACTATAAAAACACCATGATTATTACAAACTACTTGATTGGGGGTGAGGTTTGGTTTGGCACAATTTTCCAATGTTAAACCAATTATAAAAGAAGGCAAAAAAATGATGTAATATGTTGCAATAAGTTTGCTTCAAGAGTAGGTTACAACTATGAGTTGGCATCATGTCTTTTCCAAAAGCCAAAATCAACACCAGACAAATTACTAGCCAGCCTATCCACATGCAAAAGATGCCATTTAATCCTTAAAAACCCCAAATCTCCCCCACCAAAACTTCACCAAATCTTCTTCTTATTCTTCTTCTTCCCCCAAATTTTCGAGTTGTTTAAGGTTCATTGATTGTCAGATCTCTGTGCTTTTCAGATCCAAGAAAATGGCTTCTGAGGGGAACAGCTGGGCAGATCAGTGGGGAGCAGGAGGGATTGGTGCCCTTGAAGAAGACAGCGGCGCAAGGGCGGCGAATAAAGAGGTTGGAAATGGCAAGAAAGGTGGTTCGGGTGGGCTTAGTAAGGCTAAATCATTTGCAAGTTCTGGAGCTCAGAAGTTGAAGAATGGGACTGCAAATAGTTTTAAGTGGGTGAAGAACAAGTGTCAGAAGAAGAACACCTCCACATGATTGCTGGATTTATTGCAGAGTGTATAGATAGTTGGAGTGAGTTTGTTTTTGTTGAGGTTTTCTGTTCATGATCTCTGCTTTTGGCCTTGATTTTCAGATGATTGTGGTTTGAAGAACAATGCATTCACTCTGTCCTGTTTGTCAGATTTGTTTTGCATTCCCTTGTGTTGTTTGTTAGATTTGTTTTGACATACTTGGATAACTGTCAAACTTTCTTAGACCTGCTTGCAATATTTACAAAACTTAAGTCTGCCGGAAAATGTTCCACATGTGCGACTTACTGTTGGATATGCTCTGATGGTAGTGTAATAACTTGTAATTTACGGTTGGAGATGCTCTGATGGTAGTTAGTGTACCTGTCAGGTAAGGCATTTCTCGTATTTTCGATATATCGGGGTTGAATCATTTTAACCGACTACAAGCAGGTTTAACGGGTCATTTTGATCGATTACGAACAGACTTTAGCACGAAAATAATCAACCAAGAACACAAAATTCAAAAGGTAGGGTAGAATGCGCTTCAGAAGAAATTAAAGACATAGTTATATGAAGAAGACAATGGATTCGAAGAATGGGCCAAACTGTAACTGCAATCAAGCTTTCCGAAGGGAAATGATGACTTGGTCTTTTCTATGGTGTTCAAGACAGAATTAGCTCTAGACGATGAGGTAAATCAAGGCGCGGCAAACCACATTAGTGGATAGCCGGGAATTTACATGTAGGGGACGCTATTTACACGACTTCAGGGACATCATCGATCTTCCTCACTGAACCTCGGGGAAACCAAAAGTGTTCTCGCCGCTGTAGCTCATGTAGAGAAAACCATCTTCATCCTTGTTTTCCTCATAAATGGCAGACATCAGTGCAGCTGTAGAAATTAAAGATGGACGATTATGAACAACGTACAATACATGCTAATAGTTGAGATGTAGTGACGGGGAAAAGTTACCAGTGGGAGGAAGAGTATTTTTCACGAATATGAATATTGCCTTTTCGGCGCTGAGCTTGATCCTCTTACGAACAACATAGACAAACTGACCTACAGTCAAGTCGGCAGGGACAAGGTACCTGCGTAAATAGAAACCACACATAATCAAATCGTTAAATTTACACACATAATCAAATCGTTAAATTTACACACAATAACCTAAAATGTATATCGTGAAATTTCACAAAAAAGTGACGACGAAAATTATACGTGCCCATATCCAAGCACAGAGCGATTGAAAAACTAAACAGTATGCAAATGGTCTTACAATTTCATAAGTATTGTCTTAATATTGAAACACATTATAAGTACAGATGCTTGCTCAGAAGAAAATAAGGCACTTGAATTAAGTACGGCCATATATGGAAAAAGTTATTGCAGTATATATTCAGACACAAAAGGTTCATTAACTCCAAAAGTCGGTAAGAATAGATTTTATGCTTAAAGAAACCATCATAGCCTTCCGTAGAATTCTTGATGTATTATAATAGAAGCTACTCAAGTTCATTAACTCCAAGAGTAGGAAAGAGTATATTTCAGACTTAAGAAACAATAAGAGGCTTAAGTACAACTCTGGATGTATTATGATGGACCATATAAGAAATCAGAGAAAGGATCTGATTCAAACGAGCAACTTAAACGATAACAAAGGGCTTCACAGCATATCATACGAGCATGGACACAAATAACCATAGTTCAACATAAATTTGCAAGCAATGAAGCTACAGAAAGTTATCAGAATGACACTTTTCCCATGCAAATGCCGTGAGTAGGACAAGTGGACAACATACTTGAAACAGAAACGATGACTTAAATATATCCAAACCAAAAAGGAAAGTATACAAATCAGAGGATAAGTACTAAAATAACCTACTTATTTTTATCAATGTCGGGAACATCACTTTTTTCTGCCTTCTCAACAATTACCTGCAAGAGAAACAAGTTCAGTACGCACAACATAAGCCTTTATGGTCCAGCAGTAGACAGAGCAAATGATCTTACCGGAACTCTATCAGGGTACTTCTCCCTAATGCGGGAAGATTCTGCCTGCCTCCTTTCTAAAAAGTACAATGAAAAGCTCCATTAGCAACAATATATCTTAATCACAACAAATCCCTCAATATGGAAACTCAGCCAAAAAGAAAACCATCATTAGAACATCTCCATTTGAAAAAATTAATAGACACATCATTCTGATAGACCTTCAATCCTAAGGCACATCATTCTGATAAGACACATCTCAAATGCAAGAGTCATAGTAAACGTCAATCTTACGTGGCAAAAATTTTAAGTGACCCCGTCAATTAGAGCATCTCCAAAGCAAGCATCAGTTTGAAAAAAGTTGATAAATTTTTTTTAATAGACCCTCGAGCCTAAAACACATCTCCAATGCAAGAGTCAATTCGAACTTCTATTCTCTTGAGGCCCAAAGTGAGGCCATCAATATCTCACCTTATTGAATTTTGGCCAAAATTTCTCATTTTACTACTTTTTCATTAAAGTAGCAACCATTTATTTATTGAGACGTGATCCTGAATTTATAATTATGACGGTAGCACGGGGATGAAAATTCAGATAATACCATCTGTTAATTTCATTTGCTTACCCCACACTGAATTCTAATCAAAATCTGCCCACACTGAATTCTAATCAAAATCTGACATGTGAAACCTAAAAACATGTTCTTACTCTTCTCAAACTTCCATTTAGAGAGAAAGAGAAAAAGCAACATAATCATGCACAAAATACGCAATGCACAAAAGTGTTGATCAATCTCATGCCTACACCTTCAGAATTCCTGGATGCATTAAAGAAAACATACTCTAACAAAAATTCAACAAGATTAGAGCTTTCGGATTAAATCAAACCTCCATCAAAACTACCATGATCAAATCAATCAAAACAACAACAAATCAATTGTAAACCATACCCAGGGGGTGCTCAGACTTGAAGGAGCTCTTGGCCATGGCAGCAAGATTCAATCTTTGATTTCTTCCTGCAAATTTAAGGCACTTAAACATCACGCAAACACCAAAACACCTTCAACCTCACACACTCAGCATTAAATTAGATTAAAATTTGCATTGTATAGCAAAGGAAACACGGAAAACAGCTGCTTACGCAAAAGGGTTTCTTTCTAATCGAAATTTAGCATAAAAAAACAAAAATGTAAACGAAAAGGGGCTTCGATTGTACTTCTTTTTTCCAGAAACAGATTCGATTATGAAAGCGATTATTTCTTCAAATGGGGTATTAAATAGGGGGAATTAATTACCTAAATATTGAAAAGGGAATCCGTACACGGAACCGAGTGGATCAAGAAGTTTTGGCCTCCAAGGAAACGGTGGTCGTGGTTGTATTAGCATTTTACTTGTATACTATAGTTGTTTAACATGATAAAAAAACGGCGTCGTATGGGTGCATGAAAGGTGCTTAGCTTGAGTAGTCCTCTTCTTTGGGACTAATACTCTTCTTCTTTTGGACTTAGGCCCGTCCATTTGAGCTTATTTGGCGATGAATTTAGTTTATTAGGGCTGAATTTAGTTTACTAGGGCTGAATTTAAGTTATTTGTGATGAATTTAGTTTATTAGTGATGAATTGATTTTTTTTGGTAGTTTATATTTTAAAAAAGAGAAAAGAATGACTCCAAAAATAATGTTGTACTCGTAACATAATCTATTTTTAGACTTATTACTCAATCAGTAACTGTCGAGAAGCTAAATAAATATTTATTTATTAAATTTTCTTTCAATGTTGAGTTTATTGGTTCCAAATTTAGTTATTTGTACTAAATTCAGTTAATTGATGCTAAATTTAGTTTATAAGTGTTGAGTTTAGTTTATTAATGTTGAAATGTGCTAAAATAAAACCCAACTGGACAGGGTCTTGGTCTGCTTCACTAAATTTGGCAAAATTTTCAGTCAATTTTTCTGAATCATATTTGATCATTTACACATAAGAGACACTTTTCCATCAATTTTCTTGACCATTTACACATAAGGTACACTTTTCGATCATTTTTCTCAAATAATGTTTGACCAATACTAATTTTTAGAATACATGATATGAGGAATCTAACTAGTTATATCTAAAAAATACATGGTATGAGAAATCTAACTATATCTTATATCATGTTATTATTATTTTGAGAAAAGTGCTAAAATAATCACATCTTTTGCATGAAAGTACCAAAATAATCCTGCAAATTCAGAATTTGTCAAACTAACTCTAACTGATTGACGAATGTGCCAAGCTAACCGTGGACTAGTCTTACTTTTTTTTGCCAGCGAGGGGTGTGGGCATAATTTGACCGGAATTATATGAAAAGATTATTTTGCCCATTGAAAAAATGAAAAAAAAATTAAAAGACAATAATGTCCAGAACTTTTAGGGTTAGATCAACACAAACTAATATAACATAGGTTTAGATCAACACTATTGAATAAACGCGGGGTCAAATCAAAACTAACTGGAAAAAATACACAGTTTAATCAGCACATAATTAAGGAACATAGGTTACATCAGTTCCATTTTTCATAACATTTTTTGAACAAGTATAACTTCCTAGATTGAATACAATGAACTTCCTTTCCAACTGATTGAATCAAGCAACAAAAAACATGTGTAATAACCAGCCAATAGTATAAAGCACATTCAAATTCATTCATCGAATCACAACAAAAGTAGTGCGTCAACCACATACACTAAAGGGCACTACACTTAACAAGTGATATCCCACGACTGGCACCTATCGAGTAGAATAATTAGACTTCAACCTCATTTGCACAATCCGTCTTCATTACCCTTCATGAACATTGGGATGGAAATGAAACGAGGTGACAACACTATCTCTTCCACCGCATGCTGTCGTGGACGCTACATTTGCTATACACTATACCCGGATTTTTCACCGTTATAGACATAAACACGATTATTTCAGAGGAGTAGACCTTGCAAATGAAAGAGGCGAAAGAGGATCAGACATTGAGAACGAGGGAGGCGGAAGAGGAAAGGGAGGAGGAAGAAACGAGGGATGGGGAAGATATAAGGAAAGATAAAGTGTCAGGAAAGGCGACATCTCCATAAGACTATGAATAGTCCATGGTGGTTTTTACCTTAAATGTTGTAATTTTTTATAAAATTTAAATATTGTATTTTTAAAGTTAAAATAAGTAACAATATGTATTTGAACATGAAAATATAAAAATATCTTATAAAAAAGTATTTTCAAATTTTTTAAATTTAACAAATGCAGTGTATAAGGTAAAAAAATGATTTGTCCATAACCTTATAAACATGCCGCCTATCAGATAGATCAAGACAGTCATCTTCTTTTTGCACAATCTGATATTAACTGAACTAAATTTAAACAAACTGAATTGATCTAAACACGACCATAGCCCACGTCCAATAAAGATGACGCTTATTTCGGAATCTTGTTCAAGAAAGTAAAGTAATGCATAGCAGCAGTTAAGGATATGTGCCCACAAATTTACAATTAAAGATCCTATTTACAGTACTTTTCAGTCATGCAGTAGTCCAGGGCATCGTCATCTTCTTCTTCATCACCACAAGTTCATCATCATCACTGCAGCTCGGGGAATCCGAATGTGTTTTCACCGCTGTAGCTCATGTAGAGGAACCCGTCTTCGTCCTTGTTTTCCTCGTAAATGGCAGACATCAGGCTGGCTGTAAACGCGCGAGGAATCGACTATTATGGACTTGTTACAGCAAGTAGTAATTGTAAAAGAATTTGAAATGGCTGTAAAACTCACCAGTAGGAGGCAGTGTGTTCTTGACGAAAATGAATATAGCCTTCTCGGCACTAAGCTTGATCCTCTTACGCACAACATACACAAACTGGCCGACAGTCAAGTCAGCTGGAACAAGGTACCTGCGCGAGAGAAAGGGGGATAGAATGTGATCTATACTCTACTCAATACTCCAAGCAGTATCGTGGTAAATTAGAAAATGGCCTCGAACTATAAATGGAGAGATAAGGCCTGTAATTTTGAAACTTACTCATTGAAAGCTACCACAGATTACAAGGCTAAGCACTTGTATATGATTAGACAAGGAAAAGTTCCATGTCATCTGAATAGAAGACTAGAAGTATTTAAGAACTGAATTCGAACAAACAGAGGTACTGTACATCAATCACACAACAAACTGGCGCCCGTGATCGCAACTAGATTTATTACTTTCATATCTAAAGGCAAATGCCATAAACAAAAATGCTATCCAAAAGTCAGGTGCACAGTAAATAAACTAATTTGGCAATAGCAGAAGTTCCAGGGTGTGTTTAGTGGAGCTATGCTTATAAATAAAGCTGGCTTATAAGTATTTACCCACAAAAATAGCTTCTGCTTTTAAAGTAAACTGCTTTTTAGCTAAGAAGCAATGCGGCTTATAAGCAATGCCAAACACACCTTAGTAAACCAGGTTAAACACTTTTCAAACATTGAAAAGACTAAATTCGAATATATTTTATGACATTTTAACCGGTAAACTCATACTTATAATTAACTCTCAAAGTGTAAAGAAGCAAGGATATTCAACCTCCAAGACGATATACATTTAGAAAAAGAAGATAAGGAAAAAGAATGATAACATACTTCTTCTTATCAATCTCAGGAACATCACTCTTTTCTGCCTTCTCAACGATCACCTGCAAGAACAATGAACGTCAGAGACAGCAAAGCGCAAAACACAAAGTTCAAGTTCAAAACACAATCACGAATTCCTGGCCACAGCCATATCACGAGATCTTACAGGAATTCTATCCGGGTACTTCTCTCTGATGCGGGAAGATTCCGCCTGCCTCCTCTCTACAACATGCAACGAAAAGGACCATCAACATACACTCACAATCACAAGAAGTACTCAAACACATAGCTCAGTATTGCAAGAACATTTTTATCAAAAGTATATCTTGATGCTCAAAAACGATCATGCACAATATGAACAAGAATCCAATATCGAAAACAGTAATCAAGAACTCAAATTCCATTCTTCACAGCCATGAACAAACAAAACTAGAGGCGATCCACCAATTACTCAATAGAGATAAAGATCATCACATCAAAACATACAATACAGCTCGAACAACAACAAAAAACCCCTAAAACACATCAAAATCTAACACTACAGAAGCAAAGAACAGAATACATACCCAAAGGGTGTTCAGACTTGAAGGAACTCTTAGCCATAGCAGCAGTAAGATCAACAAATTTCAGATACCTAAAATCAACCACAAACCCTAATCAATCCACACACCAAAATCAAACCAATGATTTCCCAATTGCGCAAAAGGGTTTCTTCCAAACTTACCAAAGAGAATCGGCGATCAATTGCTGAAATCAAACTATTTTTGATTACAGGGTTGTCAAAAATATGGAAAATTTCTGATCTAAATATAGTAAATTACGTAATAATGGACTTTTGTACGCAACTTGGACACGAAAACAGGAAGTTTGGTCTTAGAAGGAACCTAGGAGAAGATTGCGGGAGAAGATACCATACGACGACGTTTCGAAGCCGCGCTAAACGATGTTGGGCCTGTGGGCCGCTCGCATATGAATTGGATGTTTCCGTGGGCCTTTTGTAATGATCTTTTAGGACTAGGAGCTTGTAACACTAACAAGTTAACAACCCTATGGAATTAATATGTATAGCAAATAAATTATGCGACCTCTCAACTATCACAATCGTCCACCTTTGCCTCCTTAATTTTTTATAAAATATTTTTTGCTCCTTAACTTACAAAACAGCTTAATCGTAACTCTTCAGTCTAGTCAAATCGTTAAAGTAGGTTTTCAACGTTAATTTTTAGGGGTAAAAGTGACATTTTTCATTTTTCTTCTCTCTTTTCTTTGTCATGGCTCTTGCAAGGTTCAACCTTCTTCTATTGGCATGTTGTGCAGGACCTCACAAATTCTACTATCTGCTGCTTCAATCATGGCCAATGAAATAGTGAAAGCACTCTTTTTATAGTAGCAGTTTGGTCAGAGTGCATATTTGATAAAATCTAAGCATTAGACCATGTTCAGTGGTAAAACCATTTTGAAACCGCTCTTGTAATTTCATTTCATTAAATAATTAATCTCTCTCTTCCATCTAAGCAATCGAAACTACAAAGAAACCACTCCATTTTTCTTTCTACTATAGTTGAAATCACTTCATGGACCCCACTTGATTCTCTCTATCTTACTCATTAATTTTACCTTCAATATTTAATTTAAATAAATTTACCTACCAAAATAAAGTGAAATGTGAAATTTAATAGTACACTTGTAATATTTAAATTGAATTAAAATATAATATTCAAAATTAATTTCAACTTTTAAAAATTATTTATGAACCATAATTAAAAGGAAACCATAATATTTAATAAAAGAATGTAATTTCAATTTTTTAAAACCATAATTTAATTAGATTTTGAAAACTACAAATCATATTTTTTTGGATTTTTAAAATTATTTTTAAATAGCATAAAAAAATCAGAAATTTTAAAATTCAGATTTTTAATTAAAAAATCATTTGGTACACGTAGCATCACCTGATTAGGTCACGTGTCCCAAATATGTTTTAAAAAATTAACAGGGAGGGACATCAGGTGCCACGTTGCCCAATCGGCAGGTGCCACGTGGCACCATAAGTCAAAAAAAGAAAAGGCACGTTAGACATAGGGCAGGGGCGCACGTCAAAGTGAATTGGGAAAGCCGCTGGGGCGGGCTCAGACAAAGGCAACTGAGCAGATCCAAAACCATACTGTGAAAGTTTTCGATTTCATTTTGGTTTCAGTTTATAATTGAAACCACTTTGAAACCCCACTGTAAATACCCTAAATATCACCTAACGTACCCACATAAATTCTTGATTTATTATCTAGGATAAGTTTAGCTTTAATTTCATTTATTACAATGGCAGTATGGTAAAATTATGCATGCATTAGTCTAATAGATAGTGTAATCCATCTGTCCCTCCTGAATGTGCACACTTTTTGGTCAATTTTCTCAAATCATTTTTGACCAACAATAACTTTAGTTACGTACATTGATGGTGTGTTAAAATTTGATATTTTTAAAATACACCGTGCAGGGAATCCAACAATAATATCTCACATGATAATATTGGCGTCTATATACTAATTTAAATCTATGATCAAACATATTTTGATAAAGGTTACCAAAAAGTAGGGAGAAAAACGTGACAAAATACTCGACAAGAGATTAATTTTATAAGTTTCATTACTCCACTTGAAAACGTAAGAACTTAGAAGTCCTGTCTACATACACTTCCTCAACCCAAAATTTTACAAACACTAGCTATTACGACTAGGAAAGCAGCCGTTAATTTACATAGACTTGCATACAAATCCCAGTTTGAAAAGGGCTCTCTTCACTTTAGATCACACAACTTTTCTCCATATATTAATTGCTCTTGGTGTTTAATTAGTACTTTTGATGGATTAAAAATTCTTGATTTTCACGAACCAGTTTGGCAGAAAATTTGAAGATGGGTAAATTTTGTAGTCGACGATCTGGATCTCGACAAAAACAAAAGGAGAAGATTGACGAAGAGGGTGATGAAAGAAAATGGAGCTTCGGAAAAAAACTGAAGGAGCAAAAAACCAAGCTTTACATCATCAAAAGATGCATCTTCATGTTGTTACCTTGGCATCCATGGCAGCACCACGTCGTAAATGTACGCTGTAAAATTTAGTCTAATTTAATGTATATTTTTAAATTAGTTTATTTTATTTCAGTTCGATTCAATTCAATTATGATTAGGTAGAAAAAAGACTGGGTTTGATATTGGATCAACTTGTGTTTATATCATGTTGTAGGGGTTTTGATTGGATCAACTAGTGTTTATTATTTTATGTTGACGGGGGTTTTGATTAAATCAATTGGTTAGGGTTTACAAGGTCTGCATTCAATGGATTACGGTACTATAGTTTATTTATAGTCTAATATAATTTTAGAGAAATGTGTGAAAATGAACTACCCTATAATTTTTTTTTTGAAAGTGTTGGAAACAATTTCGAGGTTTTTGAAAGTACTAAAATGACTTTGAACTCGTAAAAGTGTAAAAATGATCTTACAATTTTGGTATTATTTTTGACATCAGCAGAACATAATGGCAGCATTCAACGAACACTTATGGTTGTTTCAGCACATTCAATTAACATTTTAGGTTGTTTCAGCACTTCCAAAGAACTCATGGTTATTTCGACTCATCCACAAAAACATAGTCATTTTTGTGTTTTGCCCTTAATTTTATTATTACTACAAACATTCTAATCTAGAACTAAACTATGAGATACCACCATTTAAATCTATTTAAACTCATTGAAATTTGAAATTTCATTAATTTGAATAGTTAGGAACATCCTCCTAAAAACACCTAACTGTAGTACCATCACTACTGGAAAACACCCACCATAAGCACCGGTATGTTAGTGATACCGTTGCTACAAAACCAAAATGCCGGTACCTATAATAAATTCAGCATTGTTGCACCAAAAATTGATGCTTATGAATAAAATCAGCACCAGTACACTAAATACCGATGCCAGATACCGGTGTCTTTGAAGAAAAAATATTTGAATTTAATATTTCAGAACCGTTTTGGATGAATGACATGTACCGAGGCTAATGTCGGAGCTTATGACCGGAATAGTAATTTTGGCAAGTAAAATTTTAGTGGAAAAATAGCTAGCACCGGTATGTTAAGGAATGACACCGGTAATAATACCGGTGCTCATAGATTTTTTTGAAAAATGGGTTTATGATATGAGTTATTTTTAAAATTGGTTTATGATATGAGATCAAGAACATGTACTATCACTTTCCAATATTTCACCACAAAATTCATTTATTTAATATTTTTATATTTAGTCAAGAATAACAAAAAAATGTGCATTTTGGAGAAATGGATAATGGGATAACACAATTTTGGATCACAGTGTAATTTTCCAAGAATTTATAGAAGTAATCAATGTTTACTTTCGAGACATTTCCGTTCACCCATACATGCCCAAATTACAGAGTTGCGATTGTATATTATTGAATTACATTTTGGTTTCGCCAATTTTGTTATTTGACGACTCCAACTTTCTTAGAGGGATCTAAGTGCAAAAAGTAAAAAAATAATACCCGTAGCTCCAAATTGAGTTCCGCTCAAACGTGATGCTACCTTATACAGCCCCATTGTATTTTCCATGTCTGTAAGGGAATATTTATAAAAATCGAGCACAAAAACATATCCATAATCCTTTCCGATTTCACTTTGTAAATTCTAAGTAATCAACCATAAGTTACTCTAAAATATGTATTAGCGCTTTTCAATGTTTCACCAAAAATCATTTATTTATATGTCTAAATTTAGGCACGAATAACAAAAATCGTGTATTTTGGAGCAATGGATAATGGGGTAACACAATTTTGGCCCACAGTGTAATTTTCCAAGAATTTACATAAGTAATAAATGTTTACTTTCAAGACCCTTCCATTCACCCATATATGCCCAAATTGCAGAGTTACGATAGTATATTATTGAATTGAATTTTGGTTCCGTCAATTTCGTGATTTGATGACTCCAACTTTTTTGGAGGGACCTAAGTGCAAAAAGTAAAAACTTTACTCGTAACTCTAAATTGAAATCCGCTCGAACATGATGCTACCCTATACACCCCCATTGTATTTTCCATGTCTGCAAGGAAATATTTATAAAAAATCGAGCACGAGAACATATCCACAATGCTTTCCGATTTCACTTTATAACTTTCAAGTAATCAACCATAAGTTACCCTAGAACATGTACTAGCACTTTTCAATATTTCACCAAAATTTTTATTTATATTATATTTCCATATTTAGGCAAAAATAACAAAAATCATGTAAATTGGAGCAATGGTAATGGGGTAACACAATTTTGACCATAATATAATTTTTAAAGAATTATATTACAAACTCTTCCATTCACACATTGTAGTCCAATTTTCAATAACTTAATTGTCTCTTATTTAATTGCATTTTAATTTCTCCAATTTTGTGATTCGCTTCCTCCAACCTTATTCCCATGGACATTATTGTAAAAAATATAAAGTTAACTTAGAGGGCAAAATATACTAGCACTGACATTATTTTTCAATACCGCTGCTATTGTGTAGCGGGAAAAAGAAAATTTTGAATTTTTGTACAATATTTTTTAGGGATTTTTTTTAGCACTGGTAGTACCATCATAAGCACCGATCATAATAACGGTGCTAGGTACTTAAAATATTTTTCTTCCCTTTGCTATCGGGAAGAAAAAAAACACTCATTTAAAGCAGCGTCACATAGCTGCGTTTGAAGTATCTAGCACCGGTATGATCACCATAGACATCGATTTTCATACTAGTGCTACAGTGTTAGAGCATCGAAATCCTAATCATATAAAACCCTCATCTCCTAATAACCCTCACTTCACCATCTCTCTCTACTTCTGCCTCCTTTGCCTCCTCCGCCTCCTCCTCCGCCAACATTGTCGTTCTGGTCCAGTGTTGCCGCCCAGCTTTGAAGGCTTCAATATTGATGGCCCCTCTCCACCCTTCCAGATCCGCCGTCGTTGTAGACGACGCTTCTCCTCCGGTCACACACATTCGAGTGCGCTATTGCCGATGCTTCACCTTAGCGCTATCTCCGTCGCTCTGCTCGTTGTCTACTCCTCCGCGGCGCACTAGCCCCTATGCATTATCCTGGACTGGCCCCGACGCTATCTCCCCGCACTCCGATCACTGGTTGGAGTCGCAAATTCCACCGAAAAAGTTGGGTTTAGCTCAGATCCACCTCACCTCATCCCTTGCGTCTGACCTCACCTTCACGTTTCTGGTTCGTTGATATTATCTAAGGTTTATGGAGATTATGTTCTAGTTTCTTTTATGAATTGAGGGTTGATATGTTTTTTAGATATATATTTAATGAACTTATGGGTTATGGTTATGAATATTCCAGTTTTTACATGAACTTCTGATTTTTTGTATGTGTTTTGTTCGGCCTATTGGTCTTTATGAATTTATGGGTTTCATATTCTGACTTGTGAGTTTAGTATCACAGGTCAGATTTTTTTAATGATCGCCTATGTACTGGTATCAATATTTCACTATGGGCACTGGTATTTCGAGCGTTTTCATACTGGTGCCTAAATGATTCGGTGCAAGAATGCAGTTTCATAGGCACCGGTAAATGATACCGGTATTCAACACTGGTACCACTTACCGATGCCTATGAAACTACATT
>JAULKM010000006.1:22337346-22355032 GCA_032355605.1 Rubia tinctorum
TACTTTGAATCTAATGGAATTGTATCCTTATGAGTGATGTGCTCATCTCTTTTTAGCACATTTGAAACTCATATTTGCAATAGACTAAGCTTTTATGTAAGAATAAAGGATGGTTTGTTGGTAAGAAAGTTAGGATGATGATTTAGGAGTTATATCCTAAGTCTCTAGTTTAAGATGTTTTTGGAAGGTTTTTTATGATCATGTTCATGATGGAAGATTCAAGGATGAAGATTCACAAGGAAAATAGGGGTTTAGAAGTGAAGGCCAATACAACTTGGTAGAAGAAAAGTCCGGATTTGAAAAAGGAAGGCCGGCCGACCGGCGCAAAGATCGGTCGAGTGAAGAAGACCGGAAGTGCAACCCGAGCAATCAACCGCGCCCGTGCGCGTCCCAAAGCGCATGGGAGACACGACCGCTGAACCAAATTGAACGGCCACACCTAATGCCGCACTCGCATACATTGAGACCTCATGCGCGCCCTCCCGTCCTGCTTCCCTTTTGACTCTTTTTTTACCACAACTTGTACTATAAATATCCCTTATCTTATCTTCATTCTCAACCTTCTCTTGCCCGAAACCCATCTCCCGAAAACCCTAGTTCTTCATTTCTCTTCATCTTTTCTCTCTTTGTTTACATATGAATTTGTCCATGAATGTTAGTATGATTTGTGTTAGCTAAAATTATCACCTAGGAGCAATTGATTGAAGATTCCAAACCCATGTAGTAAGACTCTATTTTACTCTTTCATGAGTATTTGTTGTGATGTATTTATTAAGCCATTAATGTTTTTGTTTACTTCATTTATGTTATGGGTTGTTTGAGAATATGAAATGTTTATATGATTAAGTTCTAGAAGTGTTAGGAAATTGTAAAAAAATTTCTCACCTTTGGCATGAAAATTAAAGAACATGTAACTAGAACTTCTTGTGGGTAAATGATATTAATCTTGCTAGATGAGTATGTTAATGTTGTTTGTTATCATATTTGTCCTAAGCTAGCAATGAAAGATTGAATCTTGAATGTTGTTTGTTCTAGGTTTAGTCTAATAAATGCCTTATTTGGTTAAATGGCTAGGCATTTGGTTTAATGCTTGTACTTGTTATCAAATTTATGGTTCTTAGTATATAATGCCATTGATGAAATACCTTCAGGCGTTGTTTGTCTAAAGTGCTTATCAATGAGGTTTGCAAATGGTCGTTGAACGTCTTTGCAAATTACTATTAAGAAATGAATGTTGATCTTGAAATGAAAGTGATAACATTCCTCGTATGCAATTAATGTGAAGAAATGAGTGAATGAGTCTAGTATCCAAAAGTGGTTTGGAAGTGGAAATTGATTGCACCCAAGGCTTTGTTAATTGTGATTTTACCATCTTTTTAGTAGTTTGTTGCATGATAGCATAATTAGTTTACTTTGTTAGTTGTGTAGTCTTTTAATTCATAACTTAGAAAAAACCTTCCAAAAACCATGCTTTTTATATTTATGTATATATCTTTATCTAGGCTTATATCCACCCTTATATGTATGAACCCTTAGGAAAATCTCTCTTCTTTGTGGACGACCCCGACTAGCCACTATATGCTTAATTGTGTTCAGTAAGCATTTAGGGCTTATAAATTGTATCTTTAAGAGGTAAAGCGACGACCTCCCAAATTTTGGTGCCCCTGCCGGAGAAGAGGCATATATTTCTAAGTGTTTGAGCATATTATGTGTGGATATGTGCTAGTTGTGAATATTTATTAGTTTACTTTTATTGGGTTTTTATTTGATATTTATTTGGTTTGGAGATGTATTGTTTGATTTCCTGGTGTATGGTTCATACTCGATACTCATCACAGGAACCCCTACATTACGACCTCGAGTTGGAATTGAATTTGAAAAGGGATAGGAGGCTTTTGTTGGAATGTTTGAATAATAACTCTCCTAGTGACCATTTTGTGACATCTTCTACCTCAATGGATCATCCCGAGGAGCAAGAAGGTGAAATTCTAAGAGGAGTACCTGAACATCCTCCCCTTCAAGGGAGGAACATCCCGGTGAGGTAAATTCCGTTATGGGAGGCTATGGCTCCCAATCTTGAGCATCAATCTATGTGTATCACATATTCGGCGGTTGGAGCTCACGGCCATTTTGATTTGATGTCTGGGTTGATACACTTTCTACCATCATTCCTTGGAGGGAAAGGGGAAGATCCTAACAAGCACCTCCTTGATTTCCATATGGTGTGTAGTGGGATACTTCCCGAGGGAGTGAACGTGGAGCTCTATATGTTGAAGGCCATTCCATTCTCATTGCGAGATGCCGCAAGGGATTGGCTACATTATCTTCCACCCGAGAGCATTACTTCATGGATCGAGTTAAAGAGAAAGTTTCTCTCCAAATAGTTCCCGGCTTCAAAGTCCGCAATCTTAAAGAAGGACATAAGCAACATTATCCAATGGCATGACGAGTCCTTCTATGATTTTTGGGAGAGGTTCAAGAGGCTTCTTGAAAGTTGTCCGTATCATGGGTATTAGGATGGGGATCTAGTCTACTACTTCTACAATGGTCTTCTTGATCAAGACCAAAAGTTAGTGAGGGGAGCTTGTGGTGGTTCTCTTGGAACCAAATCCTTTACAGAAGCTATAGATGTTTATGAGGTGCTAGTCGAGGATTCGAGAAACTTTAGCTCATGGGTCGATTTGAGGAGGAAAAATCCAAAAAATGCAAGTGCCTCTTCCAACCATGGAAAACTTGAAGACCAAGTGTCTACTCTCACTTTTAATGGTCAAGGCATTAATGACTCAATCCGGGGCAAAACCTCATGTAAAATCTTGCGAGATTTCCTCTTCTCCCCATCCTACGGACGCATGTCCTACTTTCCAAGATGATTATGTAGAGGAAGTAAGTGCTATGGGATGGAAAAGAGGCCAAGTGTATCAAAATCAAGGCTACCAAGGAGGCGGAGGTAACCAAAAATGGACTTACAATGCAGCTTACCAAGTTCACCTAAACCTTCATTATGGGAATGCACAAGGGTGCCAAAATGTTCAGCCTTACCATCCTCCTCAACAACCATATCAGCCACCACAACCGTAATACCCAAGGCTTGGTGATAAGGCCCACAATTAAGGTAAAGTTTGGGGATGTCAAACCAAGAGATCATGCAAGCTATTGGGAAGTTGACAATGTGTGCGGACAAGAATGAAAAGAACCAAGAAAATACCGACTCTAGTATCAAAAATATAGAGACGCAAATGAGCCAAATGGCTCAAATTTTGAGTCGAATGGAGGAAAGAGATTCGAGAAAACTTCCATCTCAACCGGAACTCAACCGGAACTCAACCCTCATCCAAATGTGAGTGCCATCTCATTGAGGAGTGGAAAGGAAGTGAGGGATCCCTAAGGCAAGGCTCTTGTTGAGCGGGTGTTTGACAAGGAAGGAGATGTTGAGAAGAAGGTTGAGGAGTTGGCCGATGAGAAGATGAATGAGGGGGAAGAAATTGAGGTGGAGACCTTCGTGCCTAGGCCGGGATCAAATCTTGAAACCTTATCACCTCCTCAAAAGAAATCCAAAGGGGTGGATATTCCTATCTATGAGCCGGAACCACCATTTCCGGAGCCCTTGAAGGATAGGAGAACCAAAGAGGACAACAAGGACATCTACGAAGTCTTTCGTAGATGGATGTAAACATTCCACTTTTAAATGTTATAAATCAATTTCCTAGGTATGCTAAATTTCTCAAAGAATTGTGCACACTCAATAGGAAACAAAAATTGCAAAGAAAAAAGAAGAGTAAAAAAGTGAACGTGTCTCGGTAATTTTTTATGAGGAGTTACCTCCTAAATGCGATGATCCAGGAATGTTTACAATTCCTTGTGAGATTGGAGGGAAATGTGTTGACAAGGCCATGCTAGACTTACGGGGCATGTAGCGACACACGGGTAGTGGAAGGCCTACTGATGGAGAACAGCGGAACGGAAGTTGAAGGGAGTTACGAGATTGTACTAATAGCTGGAGTAGAGCAACTAGTTTGAGGATTTCTTTTCATCTCATTTTCTTATTTTGATCAAAGGCATTTAATCCAATTAAATATTTGGGTTCAATGCTTAGGAGATAGTTAATTAACTTGGGTTCTATATTTATATTCATGATTTGGTTTTTGGGGGGGGGGATTCTATAGATCTGCCTAACTTTATATGTTTAATATTATTTTTTTGGCTTGTTCTTTATATTTTTATCAATTGCATGATTGTTACACTAACATTGGCACACACTATAGTCTACTTTTATGTTGGTGCACTTATCGATATCCCCGGGAATAGAAACCTAGATGTCATGCAGGTAATGATGGTGCGGGACCGTATGAGTATGTGCATGTGGGTCACAGAGTCAATGTTATGATCAACCATACACTAGTCATTGCCGGTAAATTGGCTCAAAGGGTTACAGATAGAGATAGCGTTAGTAGCACACTAGGGTTAGCGTGAGTCGCAACCTTAGATCAATCAATAAGGTGCCTACCTATTTGCCACTGCATGCCTAGGGAGAAGCATTCATAGTGGAATGCTTGGGACGTATAGTACGGGGGAGATTCAGACCTGCACAACATGTGGGGCCATTGTTGCACTCAATTAATTACAGAGGCGGTGCCGATGGAAGCAAATTTGTGCACGACCGTACTAAGTGTCATAAACACTAAGATATGTTTATTTATCTTGAATGTGATTGAATATAGGATCAAAGCATAACACCGATTATGTCTTACAACATTAGATATTCCTGACATGTGATCGGATTGATGACCCAATTGCGGCTGTATGTAGTAAACTTTTAGATAGCTAGCATCTCTGTGTAATACTGTTCTTGCAATTATTTACCCCCTAGGTAGTATAGTAGTAGGAACCTGAGCAACATTACAAATATATACCCTTAAATCATAGCCTCCACTCAAGTTAGTAGATCTCCCGTGAAAATGTTATTTATTAGCGACCCCGGGAGGAGGTATGTTATGTACTTGATGGGCACCATCCATTTTCTCTTCTCTATGGACGAGTTCCCAACTACGCTAATTTCCATCATTTTGGTTTTCGGGTCTATCCTTTTATTCGGCCACTCTCAAAACATAAAATAGCTCATTAGAGCTCTCCTTGTGTTTTTTGGTTACATTTCACACTACAAGGGCTTCATATGTCTAGATTCTTCTACTTGGAAGGTTTATAATATACGGCATCCTCATTTTAATGAGAATTTGTTTCCTCATCTTGGCTGGCCCTCTACCTCTCTCTCATCACTTGATGTCTCCGTCTTTTTAGACTCTAAATCTAGTGGAGCCTCTTCCCCATAATCCATATATTGGTGTCTCTTCTTTCCGCTCATGTCCTTTACTAGACTTGCATGATCCTTATGCTTCTCCTGGCCATGACCCTTATACCTCCCCTTGCCCTGCTCAGGCTACTTCTTAGCCTACCTCTCCTATCCAACCTTTTCCCTTTCCCCTGATTACGACTTTACGTGCAACCCCACATCCTACCACACCAATACAACCTTCTCCCTTAGCCTTGTATATGAATTTTCCTACAACCCAACGTCCTACTCATCCTATGGAGACTCGTTCTCATACTGGCCATGTCCGTCAATGTTACTTTCTAGACTATGTTCGTACCAGTTCCATTACTGAACTTTTGGCCGAAACTGAACCTCGTCATTTTCATTCTACTATTAAAGACCCTAAGTGGGTAACGCCTGTGGATGATGAGATGTATGTTCTTCGCCAATAGCACACTTGGGATTTCATACCCTGGGTTGCTTGTGTTAATGTGTTTGACTCTAAATGGGTCTATTGCATCAAGCATC
This sequence comes from Rubia tinctorum, assembly GCA_032355605.1. Classification (NCBI taxonomy): domain Eukaryota; kingdom Viridiplantae; phylum Streptophyta; class Magnoliopsida; order Gentianales; family Rubiaceae; genus Rubia; species Rubia tinctorum. The sequence continues at coordinate 22,343,183 of JAULKM010000006.1, forward strand.
ATTCTGATGGCTTAGTCAATCATTAAAAAACCCATCCTGTAGAAAAAGATTTCTCACAACTCCTAGGATACTTCACTCACACATTCAACCCCATGGTGAAAGCTTTTACTGTTCTTATCATCTTGGCTGTTGCAGTCATTTATCAATGACACTTCATCAATTAGATGTCAAGAATCCTTTTCTCAATAGCATTCTTGATGAACCTATCTATATGGAGCAACCTTCTAGGTATCGGGATTCTATCCATCTAGATTATGTGTGTTACCTCTGCTAGGCTATTTATAGCCTTAAGAAGGTCCTAGAGCATGGTTTCAGCGCTTTAACTCATATCTGTGTAATCTTGGTTTTTCATGCAGCATAGCTGATACCTCGCCCTACACTTATTTGTGGGTCTCAGATTCTTTATCTCCCTGTCGATGACATTATACTTTCTGGTAATGACCCTACTCCTATTCAGCAGTTTATTGTTCAGACTGACCAGGAGTTTGCCATCAAGGGTCTTAGATCTCTTCACTACTTTCTGGGGCTTGAAGTATCTCGGTCCGCCTCTGTAATTTGCCTAGGGCAAGCCAAGTATGCCATGGAAATTCTTCCGTGCGCTGTTATATCCAATGCCACTCCTTTATCTGCACAGTTTCTTCCTAATAGTCACTTTCTTAGCTCGGATGGAGAATTTTTTTTCAATCCTAAGCTCTATTGATCGCTTGATTGTGCCCTTTAGTATTTGACCATCACTTTTCCAGATATTGCCTTTGCAGTAAACTCCGTCAGTTAATTTCTGTAGTCTCCCCAGGATATCCATTATCAGGCTATTACCCGTATCTTTCACTATGTACGTGATAACCTTCACTATGGATTGATCTTCAGATCCCCTATTGATCCACTCCTATTTTCCGCTTACTCTAATACTGATTGGGCTCACTGTCTAGAGACTCGCCGCTCCACCTACAGTTAAGCTATTTTCTCGCTGATAATCTTGAATCTAGGACTGCCAAAAGGGAGCCTATGGTATCTCGATCTAGTTGTGAGTCAGAGTATCATGCTATGGCCAATACCACTACTGAATTAGCTTGGATGAGTAACTTGTAGAGAGATCTTCGCATACCGCTATCCTCTCCACCTCTTCTTTTATAAGGAATTAATCATCAGTGGAGGTTTGCAAAAATACGGTGCAAAACCTTCTCATCCCCCTCTTTAAACACGTCAACCAACATGCTAAGCAGCTCTGAGTTACTATTCAAGGAATCCTCTTTCTCATTGGTAAGATTGGACTCTTAATTTGAAGAGGGAATCGAATATGTGTCCACGTCATCATGACAAGTAGTAGAAGAGCGGACCGGGTAGGGGTGCAGCAGTGGCGAGTTTTTTGAGTTGCAGGCTCATCATCCCCAAAAGGATTGGGAAAGACCACATTAATTATCGGATTGAGAAATACAGAATCTAAATAGCTCTTGTGGATTCTATAGCTAAGGCTCACTTGTAATGTCCTCACAAGGCTCAGCCAGTTGATTAGACCTGAAATCCCGGTCATGACTGCAAAATATAAGTTCAAACAGTGACCTTTTTAGATGAGGATAAAATTCACACTGCAAGCACTAATAAGAGAGCTGGAGAATTATACAGGCAACCAAATTTTCCCAACAAAATTAAACCAGAAGCATTATAATCTTAACAAAAACTGAATTACACATAGTCACACACTTTTCAATTTAATATTATTCAAAATATACATAGGTATGGCTTTACAACAACCACACTCAAAATGAAAGACAATATACTACTCATAAAACAACGGACAATACACCATGCAATCTGCTTTCGATTTGGCGTGAAATACTATAGAGAAGATTAGATCAGGAAAAATTAAAGCTCACTGCTACAGGTGTACTATTTTTTGTCAGAGAGAGAACCCGTTTCACTTCCATTTCGATTGGAAAGGTTATTTAGGCGTTGATCAGCCTTGTGTTGTTCTTCTCTATTTTATTTCGCATCAGTGTTTGAAATTGAGAGAATGAACATGAATGAAAATGATTTACATCTACCAAACAACTTAAAATGCAACCAATTCAGAAGAAGTGTTGGTATGCCTTGAATACTGTAATAGCCGCTTCTGCGACCCTGACCTGGGGGTCCGGGGGGGCGGCAGACGCCCCCGGGTTAAACGGGGGTCTCGCTGTTGATTTGGGCCGAATTGCGTTTTGGCCCAGTTTGTTAGGGTTTAGTGGAGATAGCATATAAAGTGTCTCTCTCTCTGTAAACTCTATTCTGTTCCGCACTTAGATAGGTAGAAATCTGGCCAATTTCTTGGCGTCTGTAACTTGCTACCTATTATAGTGAATTCGTCTCCCGTGGATGTAGCCAAAAATTGGTGAACCACGTAAATATTGTGTCTTGTTAATTTCGTTCATATTTTCTGTTATTTCTCCATTCCAAACAACAGTTCCTTCATTATGTATGTTATAATTTTTTTTGGCTTCTTTGAATGCATTAAGTAGATCTTCTGCAAGCAAGCGTTGGTGTTTGCACTACATAACTATACTCTAGATTAGTAGTTGAATTCGTAGTTAGATAAAATGCACCCTAAATGTACGTATATTTTCTTTTTCAATGTAAATTTCTCATATCACCCTAAATACAACGTATGTAAAGACATTAGTGCTCGTTCAATATTATTTGAATTTCCTTTGTCATTATTCTATGGAAGGTGTAAATGGTTGCTCTTTCAAGATTTTGAATCTGCAACAGATGCACTTTTTTCTGGCCATGATATTGTGTAGAAGAATGTAAACCTTTAGTGAGTCTTTCCACCAGAGGTCTCGAGTAACTCAAGAGGATTTCACTAATGAGTTGGTGGTACTGAGAATTCATACACAAACATGTTTTTTGATAATAGTGTAGATAGATACGAGTTAGTTTTAGTTATCTAAGTTGAATAGTACTATTGAGTATTCATTGAATTCAGTTCACCTTTTTTTATATCTAATGTGTTTTTGTGTGTTAATAAATATTTCAATTTATATTTTTATTTTAAAAAATATCGGTATAAATATTTTTTATACCGGTGCGCATATTTTTATTGATCACCTATTTACTAGCACCGGTATTTCGACCCCTTAGAATACCGGTGTCTAAGTAGGGAGGTGATGGAGTGGAGATTTGTAGAACCTGTACAAGATACTGGTGCTGGTAACTACGTTTCAGCATTGGTACGATCTACCGGTGCCTATGAAACTACGTTCCAACACCCCTTAGTTAGGCACCGGTATTTCAAGGGGGCAAAATAATGTTGCCTATGTGGCAAATTACCGGCCTATGTACCCTCTCTGCAGTCATCAATGGTTTGGAAACGGCAAAAAAACAAGGGAATTAATATAAGCAGATAGTTCCTTTGTCCCAATCAAAGTTTTTTAGTTTGACTTTTGGAGTCAACTGCATCAATATTTAACTATTAATATCTTGATTTATGGATATAAGAAATTTAAACATACTCCCTCTGTCCTATCAAATTTATCCTATTTGATTTTTCAAAGTCAAACTTGGTAAATTTTGACCATAACTATAAATTTATATAATAATAATAATAAATATTATATGAGATATTGTTAGATTCATTTTAACATCTATTTTGTAACTATCAATTTTGTATGCGAAATTGTTATATATAGTTAGAGATATTGATGGTCAAACATGATCATTGAAAACCGTGAAAAAGTAAATAAGAGAAAACTCATGTAACGGAGGCAGTAATAATTAAAAAGTTTATGTTATGAAGATTTTTAAAAATAATCATTAAAAGACTCATTTGAGTGGAAAATTATATGGGCTCTTTTAACGGTTTCCAAAAACAAATAGTTTACAATTACAAGGAGTAGTTTGGACTTAGAACCCGTGGCCTAATTTGTTTAATTGAGAAGTTCCAATTTTGTTTATGAATCTAGGGAGATAACGGTTGTTTGGCAGCATTTAAATTTGTTGATTCACCTCATTTATCAATAGTTCTCTAACCTCTTACTCATAATTCATTTACTATGTAATCAATTGAGCAAGGCTATGAGCTGCTTGATTCTGCTCTCCGTAAACATGTTTGAAAGTGATTTACCGGGAGCATTTAAAATTACAATTAAGTGCATCGTCATTTTTTCTCTTTATTTTTAATTATAAATAGACAATTGTCAAATTATCTTCTTTTTAAAAAAAATTAACTAAAATCCATATTAATGGGGAAGATATGTATTGGGTTCTCTAATCCTATATTCAGACATGAGTTGGGTTCAAGTTTTACCTAGAACCAATAATTACAAAAGCCTTCAAATGACAAGATGATTGCCTATTGCAAGCAAAATGGATATTTAGGAAAATGTTGGGAGTGTTCCCGATTGTAACACCTCCACCTCATGTGTCATTTTTTACAAATCGGACTGACTTCCAAAATTTTCCTAAATCTACACTTTCCTTTGGTTCTTCAATTGGTTTTTAAGCTACTGTCAAGTGGTTCTATCGATACTTCATCAGGGGTGTTGTACCTCATCACACATCTGGTTAATTAAGACCTGCTCATGTATATCCAAAGCTTAGCATTTCCTCCATTGTCTTTTGTTTTACGTTCCTCCGTTGTTGCATTTGATTTCCTACAACAAAAAATAATCAGCAGTATCCATCCTTGTTTTTTTACTCTAAGATCTGGAACATCCAGTCTATCGAGTATCAATAAAGCTCTGATATCTTGATCTGGAACATCCAAATGCTGTTTAGTTTTTGTCTTTGATTTATAAACTCTGCAATGGAAGGATGTAGAGGTAAAAAAGTGGTTAGCTCTTCACAAAAATCCTATAAGCACCCATATCTTGTTCAATTGGAAGTGTAGAAGTTGGATGCACCATCTCCATGTATCACTCTTGAATTATTTTCGGCTAAGACATTACATTTTAAAATCCTAGTCCAGGTTTGGGATTTTCTATGTGTAGCTGGGATGGACCATAGGAACTGTGACCATAGGAACTGTGACCATAGTGTTTCCCCTATTTGAAACTTCCACCATAGTTTCAAAGAAAAGGTATCAATAATGTCCTTGAAATTTCTAAGACCTAAACCATTCTGTGTAGTTGGGAAGGATAGGTTCTGAATGCTTTTCCACACTTTCTTGCTACTATTTTTCTTTTTCTCCCCCGACGAAAGTAAAAAAAAAAATATTTTAAGTTGTTTGATGACAATATTAGGTGGAATCATAACGACCCATATATGTAGTGGTATTGCAAACATTACAGTGTTAATTAAGATCAGTTTCCCAGTCATACTTAACCACCTATTTTTCTAGTTATTGAGTATTGTATCGTATTTTTCTAATATTGGTTGGAAGAAAATGGTTTGGGTCTTCCTGTAAAAATGGGGCATCATAAGTAAGTGAATGGGAAAGTACCTTGAGTCATTCCTAGCATCATTTTAACTGATAGAATGTGGCTTTTAGAAGCGTGTTTGCTGATATAGAAACTACTTTTAGAGTAGTTTATCTTCTGACCACTGGTTGTTTCAAATACATGTAGAAGTGCTTTCATTCTAGTAAGAGTCACTGGTGTGGCTTGAAGGAAAATAATGGTGTCGTCGGCGTAGCTTTGGTGAGAAACAAGTACAACAGTGTTAGGAAGTTTAAAAAAAGACAATTTATTGTTCTGAAAACAAAATTTAATACTTCTTGAAAATACCTCCGAGAATAAATTGAAAAGAAGAGGTGACAGTCTGATCCCCCTTGAAGGCTTGAAAAAACCTACTGGCTTACCATTGATGAGGACAGAGAACCATGAAGCTGATAAGTTACCTATGATTATGTCAATAAACTTCCAGCTGAAACCAAATTCGGTAAAATTGCATGCAAAAATGATAATTTTACCCTATCAAAAGCTTTTGATAAATCTCATTCTAGAATGCAGTTTGGATTAGTGTGTTTGTTGTTCAAAAAACCAGTCATCTCTCTAAGATATAAAACATTATCTGCAGTGTCTTTCTGTTTCATAAATGCCGAATGATTATCCGAAATAAGTTTAGGCATAAGTCCACTAATTCTATTCACAATCAGCTTCGTGAAGATCTTGTTTAAGAAATTTGAAAGACTAATCAGCCTATAATCACTAAAAGAGAACAAAACCTCTTTTTTTAAGAATTAGGCACATCCAAGAACTAGATATACCTGGTGGGATTTGCATACCATTTATGAAATATATGGTGGCTGCCAATAGGTCATCAACACTGATATCCCGGTTGTGCTTATAAAAGGTTGGAGTATATCTATCCGGGCCTGTTGTGCTATTCTGATTTAAAGAAAACACAATATTTTTAATTTCCAACAGGGTTGGGATTTTGGTTGGGAAATTGTTTTCTTGTTCAGTTATGGTTTTTATAATTTGGTTAATGAAATGCGGCTAAAAAACTTCCGAGTCAGGATCAGAGTCTTCAGTCAGCAGATTATGAAAATAGAAACTGCTTCAGCTTCTATTTCTGCATGATCCTCAAGCCATATGCCATATGCCTATTTCCAATTTTATTTTTGTTATACATTGTTTTAATATTCTCTTCTTAACTAAGGGAAGAAAATATTTAGTATTTTCTTCTCCGTGTTTTAACCATTTTGTTGCCAGAAAAGGTTTTCCTCATTTCAAACTTTTAAAAGTAGTGCTCTTTTGTGATTTAAGTCAATATAGTCCTCAGTTTTATTGTTATTTTCATAGAAAAGTTCTTGTAATCTTAGAGCTTCTTCAGCTTTCTTGACATTCTCATTGATATCTTCGAAGTTCTGTTTGTTCCATGTCCTTAAATCAAATTTTAACCTTTCTAATTTGAGAAAATAATCTTATCATCCTGGATTCCTTCAAAGGTTGCTCCCAATTTTGTTTAATTAGATCTCTTAATTCAGGTCTAGTTAACCAAACATCTAAAACCTAAATGGTTTAGGTGAGGATGGGATATTACTTCCAATGGTCAGATGAATGTTTGTTTAGGGTATGTATTAAACTGTTTGGGAGCTTAGTTAACTAATCCTGGTTAGTTAGTGCCCTGTCCAATCTCTCTAATGTAGGAGGTTTCCTTCCATTTGACCATGTGAAGGTATTTCCTACAATATTTAAATGTTTGAGCTGGTTATGAGTTAGGAATTCATTAAAATCATTAATGCTTTTAATGCTAGGCTTTTTAGATCATTTATATTCCTGAACTTCTGTCATTGCATTAAAATCTCCAATGAGAATTTTGTTTGTACCTTGTTAAGGTCAGCCTAAAGTGTTTTTCTCTCTTTCTTTGTGGTTGTTGCATGAATGAAAGCAACATTCATGTGATCAGTGGCGGATTTAGAAAATAAATTTAGTAGGCGCACACTAATAATAGTTAATAGTATATTAGAAAATAAAATAAAATAAAAATATATTAATGAAACTTAAATCTCAGTATAAATAATATAATATTAAAATATTTCTTTAAATATTTTGATATTTTGAGAAATTTTAATAACTCTTTCTTCAATAGTTCAATAAGACATATTTTTTTTCTATTAAAGCAACAAGACAATCATAGATTGAACTAGGAACATTTCATTCCATTGCACATGATTAGTGCATTATTAAGCAGTATATAATGCAAATTCCTCCTATATATAATTTTCTTGCAAATGATATCGAAATAAATTGATTAAAACAAAGAGGGTGCAAACGTACTCTTAAAACAAGTAATCATGTGAGTCTTTTGTACAGTTAATAAACTTTTTAAAAATTGGTGCTGAAAAATTATCTACTCCGAAAAACACATATACAATTAGTTTTTTATAATTAATTTTAAAAATAAAATTACCAAGTATTAAGGGTGGGGTCAGTGGGGCACGGGCCCACCCTAGATCCGCCAATGCATGTGATCATGAAAGTTTGAATTCCTTAATTATGTAGATGTGAACTGAAAGGTTTCAATTTCAATACCTACCAGGAAGTTGTGATTCCAGAAAATCCAAATGTTGTTATGCTGAGAGCTATACAATGGTCCAAACCAAGCCTAATCCTATAGCTATCTACCAGATCATATTTGTGTTTAGGCTCCAAAATACATAGAAAACGTGTCATATGAATTCTGATCAACTTTTTAAATCTATCCATTGATGTATCTAATCCCCTAAGATTCCACACAAGTGCTTTGACATATATGTGTGTACTCATCATTAAAAACCATTTTTCCTGCTTTTAGATGGTGGTGGTGGTTGTGACCCCATAGTTAAATGTTGCCAACAATTTCAGTTGAGGTTATGTAATCCCTAGTCTAGTACTGTTCAAAGTGTTGCCTAAATAGGAAAGGTCATGAAATCCTAAAGCAACCACTAGTACAAGTACAAGTACAAGTAAACTCACACCGACACATATCTCTCCGCTACTAGATTTAACTAAAGATAGAATGTTTAAAGGAAATTGAATTAAGAAAGTAAAAAAGTAAAATGAACAGAAATAAAAATGAGTCAATTCTTACTATTCAGAACCCGTTCTTATCGGTGAAACAGACTAAAATCGAAAGTGTATTGTAGGAGGAAGAAAGTCAGAAAACAAGTGGCTTGTGAAGGGAAAAAAAAGTTAGGTAGGGTTATCTTTTAAGGTACATACACATGAGACAAGATGTTAGGTGTAGTTCCAAATACAACATTGGTGTCGATCCAAAAAAGATTGCATAATCTTCATTGTGATGTTTTGGTTCTGCTCTCCACTCCTTGAATGTTGCTGCATAACATGGGAGGCACGGTGCTCAGTGCTGCAAACAACTATAAAAACTGTTGGTAAAATGATCAGATATTGGAACCACTAAATTAACATGTGATATTATTATATGGGATCATCATTTTTTAGCTCTTGGATTTACACCATTTTTAGATATAGTCTTCATGTTCAACAAACTATCAAATCTGAGAACTACCAGTCTTGCTGCTTCAACAAGAAGTCTGCTGGATTGTGACCTTCAATTTCTCCTATAAATACTTCACTTCAATTTCAACAAAAGCATACAAAAATCATCAATTTCAAATCAGAACAAGGCAATGGGGGACTACCACAGCCAGAATGATAGCAATGAAAAAGGTCTCGATCACATTCTTTTTTTCTCCTTATTATTTTAAGAAATTGCGAACTTATATTTGCTTTTTTTTCCCCTCAGAAAAAAAGGACAGCAGGCCGGAATTCTCAGAGGATGAATTAATGCTCATTGCAAGAATGTACAAACTGGTTGGACCGAGGTAATTAATATGTTGTGATTGTCCCACGATTAAAGTCGTGTTTCTGATACTATAATACTTATTAAATCAGTTTTTTTATCTGGCACGTCGATCAGGTGGTCACTGATAGCCGGAAGAATACCGGGAAGAACGGCCAAGGAAATCCAAAGCTATTTCAGTTCAAAATACTCTTCATCAACAAGTGATTACCAGCACTGATCATTGAAACAATTCAAGAAGGTTGCTGGAATAAATTGTTTAGTTATTGGAAATGTGTCTACTTCAATCTTTGCAATTTGACCATAAAGATTAAAGTGATGCATGAATATTGTGCTAGATATGTATGGAAAAATGGAACTTCTAATAAGCCCCAAATGTAACCGGAACAAAATATCACAAGATCATAAGAGTATATGATATGAACGTATCAATCGAGCTATACATTGTTAGATGCCTTTCATTCCAAAAATCATAAATAAAACTAGTAGTGTATAATAAAAAAATCATTTTGATGTTACTGGAATGTAAAGGATGATGATAAATCGAAAGGAGAGCTGATTAAGAATGACATAATGGAATTGAATTTATGAATAAATGCTAAACGGGTTAAATTTGCCGTGTCGGTCATATTTATGTCGCTAAATTAGGTCATCAAGTAAGAAATTATTACAACGGTCTCTTCCTACACGCCTTTGAGTGACATTGTTTCTGAGATCACACATTTAAAAAATTAAATAAAATTTTATTTAAATTCATACAAATAACTCCTTACTTTTTAAATGTATTTTCAGATCCTTTACATTTATCAACTAATATATTTAAACCGTGACTGATAAAAGTAGTAGCTCTGGACAAAACTTTCATACGTATTCTCTCCGCTCATCCCAACAATGCTCTCATGAGATTCACTAACACCGTCTACTACCTCCTCGCCATATCAGGAATCGACGGTAGCCAACCACCAATTTCATCGAATAATAAATTGAAATATATTTTCATACTTTAACTTGCTAAAAAGGCCAACACCTGTAACAATAAAACCAAACATAGTGAAACATATTGGAATATAATTTTAGAAGAATGTTCAAATTAAAGACCTAAAAAAATAGTTTGTGAGGATCATCCAATAGACAATTTCCTCTTAACAATTCACCACTTTTGAGGGTTTTAAGCTCAACGTCCAGTAGGTTTTAAGCAACCAAATCCCTGCCAAAAAGCAGAGCAACAATGGAGTTCGAGAGAAGAAAGGCCGCTACTTTAGCCTCCATAGATTCCCCAGAACCCGACAAGTCCCCAAAAGGCTCCATCGACAAACCCATCATCCCTCTCCTCTCCCTCATCAACTCCCACCCTTCCTACTTCACCACCAGCTCCTGTTCCGGCAGAATCTCCATCTTCTCACAGCCCTTAAACCCCACGAAAACCTCCAAGAAGAAGGCCAATGGCGGCACCTGGCTCTTCATCTCCCACGACCCAGTGGACCCCTCCTCGGTCCGAATCCTCCCGGAGTCCCAGAATCTCTCCGGCGGACCCCACTGCCTGGTGTTCAAGTTCGAGCCATTGATCGTCGCTGTGGAGTGCAGGGATGTGGGGTGGGCCCAGTCTCTGGTTTCGCTGGCTATTTCGTGCGGGTTCAGGGAGAGTGGGATTTCTAGCGTGGGAAAGAGGGTGATCATTGCGGTGAGGTGTTCGATTAGAATGGAAGTGCCGTTGGGGGATACGGAGAGGGTGATGGTGTCGCCGGAGTTTCTGGAGTACCTCGTTCGGGTGGCGAATGAAAAGATGGAGGCTAACAGGAGGAGGACTGATGCTTTCTTTGAGGCGTTGAAGAGGGAGGGGTTTTCTGGGGCCGGAAACCGGGTTGGGAGTGGTGAAGTGGGGTGGGGTGAAGATGGTTTGAGTTTAGATGAAGAGGATGGTGATTTGGTTGATGAAAGGAAGGATCTTGATGAGAATGGTCAGGGTAATTTGCTTCTTTAGCTATGTTTGTTTGGCATTCTTGTAGAATGTAGATTCATTTTAGGCTAATGCTTCATTTTTGTTGTCTTGTTCTTAACTCTATACTGGTTTATCATTCGAATGTGACTGAAAAAAGGGTACTTGTGTAAGAGTGATTGGATTTGTAATCTTCTTTATGAATCTTTGGCATGTTTATTTACAAACTATGATGAGAATGGCTCAGGTGGTTAGCACTTCTGATATTCTCGTAGCTTTATGTTAGGCTGGGTCTTGAATTACAAAACTTCATACTGGTTTATGATTAGAACATGGCTCCGAAAAAAGGACACTTGTGTAGCATCGGGCTGGGAAGGGTTAATAGGGCCGTTTTAATTTTAATTTCAGTTGAAGTTACTGTTTCAAGGCTTCATTCCAAAATTTGTATGCTTCTCCGTGGAGCTTCCCCTATGAATGGCCTAATATGTCAAGAATGACCCTGGCGATTTGCACTTTAGAGTTATGTGTTTTGTACTATGTCAGTTCGTATTCGGTGACATTCTATTACATGTCTGTTGCAGGATGCTCTGCCTTAACATGAGTACAATCTGAATATTTGAATGATTGGCAGGATCGTCTGAACTTCATGATCTCAAGCTCCATAATTCTCGTTTTCAGATTGTTGGTGAACC
>JAULKM010000006.1:22355132-22381393 GCA_032355605.1 Rubia tinctorum
AATCTGCGCGTGTAATCCACGTGTGGCGCGTGTAATCCACGTGTGGCTACACAGGTAGGTGTGACGCATGTAATCCACGTGTAATCCACGTGTGGCGCGTGTAATCCACGTGAGGGTGTGACGCGTGTAATCCACGTGTGGCTACGTAGGTGTGACGAAAAATGCAAATAAACAAACCGTGAATTTTGTTCATTTCTTATTTTTAGAATAAATTTTTAAGGGTCAAAATTAATTACTCAATTAATTAATTATTTATAGAGGACGCATTACAAGACAAATTTTCATTATTTTTAAAAACTAAATTTTCTTTTTCAAAACTAAATTTTCATTATTTTTAAAAACTAAATTTTCATTTTCAAAATTTCGGATTCACAAAAAAAAACGATTTCAAAAATTTTTAAAAAATTGCCAGATGAGGACGCATTTGAATGATGCGTCCTCAAATATCAGATTTTAAAAAAAAAACTGGGCACCTGGAGGACGCATTTCCCCTCATTTTTCCAGTTTCAAACACAAATTCCATGCTGCATCCAATTTCCTCCCATGTGCACCCATCAAATCAAGCTCTCGATTATGTACATACCTTGGAAGTACGCGTAAGTGTCGCAACCAATGACGGTGAACTTATTGGCCGTGCTACTGAAACTGAAGGGCGGGGTTGCAGATAACGAGGGGATATTAGAAAAGTTGCTCGAACCATTTCTATCATAGCAGTCATGCGAGACGTAGCTCAAAATCCGAAGCTGCCCCTCCAGCGATATGCTTGGGATAGTCACGTTAGTACCAGCAAAACTTGGTTGGACAGGGGTATTATTGGAAGCGTTGCATTCCAGCCGAAACTTCTCATCTCGAGGAAAGTAACAGCCCTCTCCAATACCAAATGGGTATGGAATTGTTACATCTCCACACCGGTCTTCGCAGCCGGGCTTTGCTATCGGAAAGGCTAAGGTGGTGGAGAGTGCGACCGCGAAAGCCATGACGATCATCACAAACATTGGTTGTGCCATGTTTAATGGCGATGGAACCCGACACAAATATGGTTTATTTCACTGTTTGACACTTGATACGAGGTTGAATAGCAGGTGTTCTCCCTGGCTAATTGGTTGCCTCTCTCTCTCTCTCTAGCTATGTATGTATATAATGGATTCTTGAGGTTCGAGACACACACGTTTGTGTATTTCTAACGTTGAAATGTATAATTCTTCATATGACTTGGTAAGTGAGTGCAACTTCCGCTGCCTTTGTTGAAATGGTCTTGTAATGGATAGAAAATGTGGTCTAAAATCATAGGTCATCCGTCCCACAATGATATTCTTAATTTGATTTTAAGAATCAACTATATCAATTTTAAGTTGATAATACTTTTTTTTGTGTGTGTCAAAAATTTCTGAAAATTAATAGTTTGTGCTATCATGAATATAAAATCATATCACATGATAATAATCTTACATATATATTAAGAGAATTTGGTCCAGTTTGATTTCAAAAGTCAAATTAGAAAAATTATTGTGGTACGGATTAGAGGGAGTATATATTTACATATGCCAAGTCTTTGTTTAGCAATTTTTATCAAATAACTCGCAGTTTCCATAAACCATAAAGCAAATTGCAAATGCACGTACTTTTAAATTTCGTTGATATTGCTAGTTGAACTTTTAATTTCTTGGAAATATCATTTGTTCTTTTTACTAGTGTAGGATTGTGTGGTCTAGCTCCGACCTGAGACTCAATCCTTTAACAGTCACATCTAGTAAACATCCTTTGATAATTCTCTGTTGAATATTAAAATTATGAGCAATTTCTCTGTTTGTATATGCTTTGATAATTCAACAGCTTTGTTAGTACTCCAAAAGGAAACTTGTTTGATGGTTGACTACATTCTCACTGAAGTTGACATGTCTCTGATTTTTGTTTGCATGCAAATAAATAATGACCTAAAAAGGTACTCTTCCATTATTCTATACATTTTAACGTCGCTTCCTTCCACCAGTAGATTTAGTGTTCGGTTATCCATGTGACCCCGATTTTTATTGCTTAGTATAATAGTATAGATATCTAGTTGTTATAATTTAATGAGATAAGTGCTAAAATGATCCTGAGTTTATGCTGATAGTGTCAATATGACCATGTAATCTCAAAAAATGTCAAAATAATCTTTGCCCCTGTTGACTTTTTAGTTAACCGGTTTACTGCCGGATTTTGTTGAAAATACTATTTTGCCCTTATTATAAAAAAAATACAAAAATATGGATTGGCCGGATATCATTATTTTCTTCCATTTTTTCTCCTCGGCGCTGCCCGAATTTTGCTCAAACTCTCGTCTTCCTCCCTCGTTAGCACACCAGACATCTCGTCCACCGCCGGAAGCTTGTCATCGTCGTAGCAACGAAGGTCTCAATTTTCTCGGCATTGGAGCGAAGGTCTAGATTTTTTGGCAGCGGAGCGAAGGTCTTAATTTCCCAACACATGGTTAAGCGGCACTGGGGTTGTCCCTTCGTTTTTGCCTCTGGCCCTTCGTTTCCAACGCCGATGTCCCTCCGTTAAATTTTGGGGAAGTGCCAAAATACGTGGCGGAGGCGGGGAGAGAGAGGGGAGGCTAGGGCAGGGAAGACGATGAGGCTAGGGAGGTTAGGGCAGGGGATACGGTGGAGTTAGGGCTGGGAAGACAACGAAGCTAGGGAGAGGGGAGACAACGAGAGGCAGCGGGAAGCTAGGACATGGGATACGGCTGAGCTAGGGCAGGGGATACGACGGAGCTAGGGCTGGGGATACGACGGAGCTAGGGCGGAGGAGACAGTGGAGCTAAGGCGTGGGGGGCAACGGAGGCTGGGACGGGGGGATACGACGATGTTGGGATAAGATTCAATGCGGGAAAGTTTGGTGTTGGGATGGAAGGAGGAGTAGGAAAGAGGCGCATCAGTGGTGGTTTCAATCGGCGAAGTGGTGGTGGTTTTAGTGGTGGTGGTGGTTTCAGGAGGAGGGAGCGGCAGTGGTGGGGGCTAGGGAAGAAGAAGGGAGCAATAGTGGTGAGGGCTGGGGAAGAAGAATGGAGCACCGGCGGTAGCGGCACACGGATGCGGCAGCGCGTAGGGGTGGAGGCGGCTAAATTTGAATTAGGGTTATATAGGTTTTGAAGAAGAAAGATTGATTTTTCATAGGGGTATTTTTGTCATTTCATTTCTTAGTGTTGCCTGAAATCATTTAGTCAATACCGTAATTAGGGGGTTTGGTTATATCAACACAATTTTTTTGAAAGTTAGGGTTAGATTGACACATTTAATAATTTGTTAGGGTTATACTGGCACTTTCTGAGATTACGGGGTTATATTGACACTTCCACCCTAAAGTTAGAGTTATAAGTGTATGTATCCCTAATTTAATTGTGTAAGTGTCTCTAATGTTATAGGTTGTAGAAAATTTTATTTTATCCAACTCAATCAACATACTAAATTTTTGAGAAAATCTCTTGTTAGACCAATTATGAAAAACCTCGTTTCAATAACTTATAATTTCAAATTATAATTGTTTATACAATGCAACACATTTTTACAAAAAAAAACAAATTTATAGGAAATTTGTTACAATAAATAAATAAAAGCATCAATCATAAAATGACTCCGTCTAACAATTAGTCCATATAAAACAAGACTTTGTGTAAATTTTATACTTGTAAAATTTCAATATTTATTACTCCCTCTGTCCCACCTAGAGTTGCAGCAAGAGAAATTGGATCTAAAATTATTAATAGTGTGAAATGACTATATTGCCCTCTTGCTCAACTCCAGCCTCTGCAAACCCTTCCGCCTTCTGCTTCTCCATCAACCACCACCTTTACCCTTCATTTCCCACAAATCCTCATCCTCTCGGTTTCGAATTCAAGAAACTCACCAAATTCTTCAATTTTCTTCGAGTTCAACTTTCTACCGGCGCCGAATTTGCTCCGCCTGGGCGCGGTGGATTTGGTTCTTGCTGGATTTTCTTTGAGTACGACGATGAGGAGAGCGGAGAGAATGACGAAGATGTCGGAGATATTGTTGTGATGGAGAATCCAAGGAGGGCGGCGGAGATGGCAGAGACGAAGGCGGCGGTGGAGGGAACGGAGGAACGACGATTGAAAGTAAGAAGATTTAGAAAATCCAAACGCCGATGGTTGAGGAAACGAAGGAATCTGGGGTTAAAATGTATAGGTATGGGGAGGACGAGATTTGTGGCTGGAGGATAGAACCTAGACGACAGAGAGATGGTGGAGGAAATAGCAGGAAATGGTGGAGGATGGGATTCCAGAATATGAAAAGAAATAAATGTTATTGGTCGGCGGATATGTGTTCAGAAAATGGGAGGAAATGGGTTCAGAGGGGGGTTGAAGAAGATGGGGTGAGAATTGTAGAGATAATAAAGTCTTTTAGATGATAGATATTTCTTAAAATGGAAATAGTGCAAATTTGTCTGGGACATCCCAATAAAGAAAGAGTGCAAATTCAGTTGGGACGGAGGGAGTAAAACTTATTAATTTCTTTATGTTTTAACTCTTTAATTCCTGTTACAACCGTAGAACCTTTTTTACGGTTATAAATAGTAAAGTTTAACGAGTTATCATTTATTCATGGTCAAAAAATATAGGAGTCCAAGAATAGCTTGTCGTTGATTGGCGTTACCCGATTCGGTTTATGGTTCGTATTCCAAACTTTTTTATTGGGGTTTCTTTTTCTTTTTAAGTTATTATTTTTGCGATTCAAATACATTATTGAGAGCTAATTTTCTTGACACTAAGTTTGAAAACCTAGGCTAAAACTTGGAACTGTACAAAATAGTGTGAGGTTGTGCTTAGGCATTATAAAAGCTATTCCCAGTAAAAGTACGACTGTAAAATAGAAAGATCAATTAACTTATCTTTGTGTGCTTAACAACATGTTAAACCATTCATATACATATTAATTGTCCCTCCCTTGGCATGACTGTACTGCAAATATAAGGCGACAATAACATGAAAATTATCCTGCACAAGTAATGATATCAGACTCACTCCCCATTCAAAAGCTACAAAATTGTCCAACAAAGAAATATCTTAGTCTAATATTTTCCATCTAGAGTTCTTCGCCATCTAGAGTTCGTTGCCATTAAAAAAAGTTGGTTTCATCAATGTATCCTACAAAATAAATGAGCATCCATGAAAACAAGTTGTACATATTAAGATCCTCAAGTAAAAGAAGTGAAACTCCAAGTAGAGCCTCATGAAACTTAATAAATGAGAATATCTATTCCATGCAACTTCAATGAGAATTCAGGCCTCTAAATGTTAACCATGAAGCTTAATCATCTTTTCTTATTACTAATAAACATGGTAATTTGTTTGTATTAACACAGTAATTTATCTCCATTAACACAATAATTTTTATAAGAAAGAGGTAGATGATTTGAACTGCAGTGTGTTTTCTAGCTAAAAATTTAACTGCAATCATCAAAAAAATATTAAAATTACCTTTTATTTTATTGAACGTACTTTAAGAACTTTCCCTTTCTCTTGTTGTAATTCAAAAGGAACATACATCAAAAAAAGATAAATTAGATTTCCTGACACTGTAATCGCAAACATATCAAAACAAACAATCTAACACCTGGATGATGGTCAAAGTATGTGTATAAATCAGAGAGGGAAACAAAAAGTAACAATGATATCAGAAGCGGAGACAAAACACACATCCACAAGAGGAGCATGGTTGTGAGAAAAGCTAGGAGTAGGAGCTGAGAGCCAATATATAAATAACATTATCTAGTAAAGATATATGTAAAATTAAAATTAACACAAAGAAATAGTTCTAAATTACTGAAAAAATATATCAGAAAACCAATATAAATTGAGAGGCTGGAATTGAGCTTGTGTGGAGCCCAAAGGACCCTCGCCGGAGGGTCATGCTCTCAGATAGCCACAATGTGAGGGAAGGGTCGGTGGTGAAAGGCTATATCGCCTTCTCATCATACAAACTGAAAAGGTGAAAGGAAAAAAAAAGATGTTGCCAGGCTATTTCGCCTCCATGTTGCTTGCATTCAATGCTCTCATTCGCCAATAATTGCAACTTAAGAAGACAATGAGAACGATTCAGTAAATTGGAAAACTTAAATGATCTCAACCTTTTTTTAAAGAAGTAATATATGTAACGCACCAATGAGATTAAATCTGCACATATAATAACCACGGATGGCAAAATGTTTTTTAAGGAAAACAAGTCAAGAAAGAACAAGCCGTTAATGGAAAATGTACCTGGCTTAATAAAGTCAGACAGTCTGAAATCAATGAGCATGAATGGAGCATCCTCGTCTCTACTGGAAAAAGAAAATTCGGCAACATGACCAAAAGCTTTTAATACACAATTTTCAGGTTCAAACGCTTGTATGCAATTTACTCATTTCTCAATGAAGAAATAAAGAAATTCAATAACAGCTTAACATTTACACAAGTGTGCCTAAGAACACACCTCCGACTTTAGATCAAGGTGTACAACATCTTGAAGTTGGCAAAATGCGACGACATTCAATATTTGTATAACAATGTTTTTGACATCTCTTTCTGCATATCTTCCACCTCTGTATCATAAGAATAGAGAATTATAACTTTGGGATGATGAGTATGACAAACAATATCAACACAAATAAGAAGTCGAACAGGGGTACCTTGACAAAATCAGGTCGAGAAGTTCACCTCCTTCACACAATGTAGAATATGAGAAATTCAAGCAATCTTCAGCAAACTTTATACTATCAATTTTCAAAATTTTCTACCCACGAACTTCCCGGGAATAAGAGGGAACAAAGAACATACCTCATATTTGCCCTGCATTATTTCCCAAAATAATCCTCAACCCACACCGGTTAAAAGCCCTTCCCAGTATACAAGGCGATCACTTCTTATCGCTGTCGTCGAGGCTGACAAAGCTATGGTCTTTCAGCTGAGATACCCACCGGCTCACATCCTCAAGGCCATAGCCATGAGATCATTCGACGTGGCTCTTCTCCACCCATCGTTATGGAATTGTTGGGGGGAGATACGGGTGGGCTTCAAGTGCAGAGGAGAGAACGAGAAGCACCTAGGGGGGTGTCTGAAAGTAATAATACATACGGAGTTGAAGTGGAAGAAAAAGAAGGAAGAATAAAACATGAATCCCCATACTCTGGCAAAAACCACGCCCTAAATTCTGGATTAATCATATCGGCGAGAAGAGGGGAAGAAAGTATGAGAGAGATTAAATCACCGTCTGAAACTCCCCAAATGCCATTGAAGATCAAATTAATTACAAAACTGCCAGTCGTTAACCATTTGTAATGTCCTACGTTATAGTGCCATTATAGATTATAGATGAGACATTAGTAGTGTACAGTAGTACAAGTTCTGCACCAGGATAGGTAAAGTGCTAGTAAAGTAATTCAACTAATGAAATCCTATAGTGCCCCAGAAGAAAAGAAAAAATTCACAAAATGCAAAAACAACTAATCGTCGTTACTCTTGACGAAGATGTTGCTCTTTCAAATACCCGACTATATGTCTCATGTGGTACGAATGTTGGAATTGGTAAAAAATCATAAGCGTTATGAAGTCGCATCTTGTAAGTTTGGAGATTAAACATGGGAAATTTTGATGCGGCGCGAGACTCCAATTCCTTAGAATGTTGTTGGGTTAGACTACAAGCAGATATTAACAAATTTCATGGCTGTTATAAATGGATAGAAAGGAATCCAAGAAGTGGCATGTTCGTAGAAAATATGGCGACGCTTCAATTTATTCTCTTTTCATAGTTCTAATGGTTATTTGCCTTTTTTGATAATATTACCGAGTGTACTTTCCGATGTTTCATATGAAGAAAAGAGAGGCATTATGATTTAACCAAGATTCCCACAACAATAAATCATTCAAGCATTTGGAATGCTGAGAGATATGTTGGAAGAATGTGAAATAGTGTACCAGACATCTAACTAAGCAACATTCACCAACGAGACAAAAGTGTGTGGCTAATAGCTTTAATGAAGACTTGTCGACTTCAAAAAAGACACAAACAAATCCAAATGAATGCACGGGTTCTCCATAAGCACCTATAAATTTGGATTCTTATCCAAAGTCGGTGAAAGTTGAAAACACAATTGAGGAAGGGATTACTCGCCCGAGTGAAGGAAGAAAGGCCGCTAAAGATCAGAAAAAGAGGATGGTTGCAGAGAAAGGTGTGGTTGATGCTTTGGGTAATCTGCAACCCTTTCTAGAAAAATAGATTGAGTTGAATAGCGCGGATCTAGACTTGAAGAGAACAATATTCAGTGTAGACATTAAACTAAAAGAGAGGAACCAGCCGTTGAAGGAAAAAACACGCTAGCGAAGAGATCAAGAGCGTATATTTTTAACAAATCTCTCCAATCTTACTCCCAATGTGCGATCGTTTTATGAAATTATGCAGGCCAATATTTTGAAAGAATGAGAGAATGATTGCTTTCTTGGAGAGGTTAATGGCAGTAATGACAACAACACACAGAGCTTTAAAAAAAATGTGTTAAGTTTGGATTATGATGAAATAATGGAATTCTTACGTTGCTTTATGCACCAACTTTTTGAAGATGTTTTTTCAAGTTCAATTCTATTGCAGCACTGATTACATTTTGCTAGTGTAGCTTTTGTGCAACAAATATATATTTTGTTGATGGATAGTGTGTTGCTTCTGAAATAATTTCCAAGCTGATGTGAACCTAATTATGTGTTAGTGTGGAGATCCTGATGTGGTTTCCATTGGATATATTGATGTGAACTTAATTATGTGTTAGTGTGGAGATTGTGATATGGTTTCAATTAGATATCCTGATGATGTAAGGGATTAAATGAAATGCTGGATGGAATTTATGCTTCTTATGCTAAAATTGTGAACATGAAAACTGATGCGGTTCAGTTTCAGTTTTATGCTATAGAATATTTAAATCAAAATTCGGGTGTTTATATCATCTCTGAAATTCAAGTGTTTAAGATGTCTGCAATGTCTGAGGAAAAAGATGAAGCGGAAACAATGTGTTGGTATTATTATGTGTTTGGAAAACTTTTTTACCATGATGATGAGTTCTTGAATACAAATTCTTATACAATTCCACACTTTTTGCTGCCTGAGAAAGCAAAGCAGAATTAAGAATTGCATATGCAGAAAGTAAATGAAATGCATATGCTAGCTAGTCATTGTAAAATTCATACAATGTATCATTAAAGAATTCATTGTGTACACTAAAGACAATATATGTGTGTGCTAGTCATTGATAAACTCATACATTTGGTGGATTCACAATTGCTATATATTATGATCAAATATAAGAACAATTAGCATCATGCAAAGAAAGAAAATGTTTTACACTTCTCAATTTATGTCTATGAAAACTAGATGCAAGGTTAGATCCCTTTAACTTCTTTCAATGGAAAATAGAAATCTAATGAACTCAACTACCATTTCTAAAGTTCATATTCCATCTAAGTCTGACGGGTTACATCCCTTTATTACCAACCCAAAAAAATACATCATTGTGTGCACGAATTGAGATTAACGTTAACTCGTTTAAGCTATGTTGCATCACGGGAAACAACAATATGAATACATCAATAAGAATATTGTTAAGCATAGCTTTGTTATACTAATGTTCCTGTTCTAAACAACAATAAGAATATAGCAGCTCAACAACACGCAACAGATCACATGCACAATGCATCAACAAATCCACAATACGCCAACAATTTTATAAAGCAATTAAATTTTAGAATTTGTGCTGAAAACTTCGTCACTAAAGTGCAAAGTAAAATTATACATCAAATCATTCTTCTACAACACCATTTCTATTCCACAAATGGTTTATGAGATCACCGTTCAATTGATTATGCAGATTTGAGCTTTGTACTTCTTTAAGGAGATTGATCATTCTAGAAACAAGAACTGAGTAGTCGGGCTACAATTTAATCTTATCATTCTTTTCATCCACATGAGAAATCCAATCTTCGGGGTTGATTCCTTGACGATGTTCACTTTCAATAATCATATTGTTCAATATGATACATGTCTTCATAATCTTTCCAAGGTACTTCACATTCCACATATGTGCAAGGCCTTTGACAATGTGCCACCTACTTTGTAACACTCCAAATGCTCGTTTTACGTCTTTTTCATGGCTTCTTAACATTTGGCAAAAATGTTTCTATCTATTTGTAGGAGGGGCTGATATTGTCTGGATTAGAGTTGCATACGATGGATAAATTCCATTGGATAGGTAATATCCCATTTCATATGGATGACCATTAACCTCATATTTGCATGCTGGTGCCATTTCATTTACAATATCGTTGAATAATGGGAAGCTATTCAGAACATTTAAATCATTATTTGTACCTTCCATACCAAAGAAAGCATTCCAAATCCACAAGTTTTTTATGCCACAACCTCAAGGATAAGAGTAGGTTCTCTCTTAAATCCATTGACATAGGTTCCATGCCAAGTTGTAGGGCAGTTTTTCCAAGCCCAAGGCATATAATCAAAACTTCCAAGCATTCCAGGGAAGCCACGTTCCTCTCCATCTTCAAGTAGCCTTTCAACATCCTTTTCATTCGGTTTCCTCAAGTACTGCTCTTCAAAAATGTTAATTATAGCATCACAAATTCGCTTCAGACTTTCAATAGTCGTGCTCTCGCCAATCTGAACGTATTCATCAAGAAGGCCAACTGCATAACCATACACAAGCATCCACAAAGCAGCCACTATTTTTTGTAAAGGGCTTATCCCAAAATTGTCAACAACATCAATTTTTGGTGTAAAATAATTATCGTAGCCTCTAACAGCCTCTAGAATATGGTTGAACAATTATTTATCCATGTGAAAATGGCTACAAAATTATTCTGGTGTGTACTATGAGTTCTCACCCTTGAAGTAATCGTTCATAATTAACTCATGACACTCATGTCTTTCACACTTTATAAATTGTCGACCAGGAATAGAGCCTCTGTGGGGTGTCATTTTCTCTCCATAAACATTGTTGAAATAGAAACCGGAACATGAATAGAAGCAACATCCACCAAAATTTGTGTCATCCTAGTGGATATTAACTTGTTTGTGATAAAAAAGATTCATTGCTTGAAGATGAATCGTCTGAATCATTTTCTATATCCGAAGACATTGATATCTGAAAAGCTACAGTGACAAATGAAAAAAAATTAGTGAACTTATTAGTTACGATAATACCAGCTTAACAACATATCATTTTTTATAAACCACTAAACTTATAATACAAACGACTAATTAGTTTGATACTGAAGTGGTAAATTTATCGAAATCAAACAACTGAACATAAATTGGTGATATGTTATGTATTTGTCAAAAACTGACCACAAAATGGCTATTAGGGGGAAATGCACATAAATTAGTGATACGCCATGTGCTTGTAAAAAATAGAGCAAAAAAAGGCTTGTCAATAAACATAATTTATTCGACAATGAATTATTTTCAACTCCGCAGGTTTAATAAACAAACGAACAATACTAAAAAATAATATTGATCATTTACATAATTAAAGTATTTACCTTACAAGTAATTGATCAATGGATAAATCGACACACCCTTTGTTCTTCCTTGAACGAGCATTGAAGGATTTGAAATTTTAAGTCGGAATATGGTATGACATGTTTGAAGAGAGATCCATTACTGATGGTTGCATTGGAGAATGAAAATTTAAGAAGATAATTAGATCCCTTCCATATTTTTGAGTCATACTGATGCCCTATTAAAATTTTCCAAGTGGATCAGATATTTTAGGACTACTCCCTGAGGGTTGGAGATGCTCTAACCCAACTAGAATAGTCCATGTTTTTATAAATACTAAAGTCCAACTAAGATTGTAAAATAGTCACGTCGCTAAGCAGAGTTTTGCGGGAAGGGACCTTAACGTCCACGAAACTCCATGATCCACCCTTGATCACCACTAGGCAAGACATGCAACATGATACAACTTTCTGGGGTCACAAACATCCGCGATGGCACCCACAATCTTCATCATGCAAGGGTTCCATTGAGGGTTCCAATAGGTCAAGCTAATGAAGGTCATTGGTTTCTTATTCCAGTCGACCATGTTCGTTAGAGTCTTGATGACCTCTCTTTCTTGTCACGATTGGTGAAGATGAACACCTGGTTGCACTCGCCATCTCCAAGTTTCTTACTCTAAAATGTGTAATACGGGGATTGAAGGAGTTGATAGCTAGGCTTACTAATACCCTCACACTTGGTCATGAAAGCCATGATCAACATGACCACATTAAGGTGAAACAGGGTCATGTTTGCGTTAAACTCCATGAGTAGCACCGAAAACATAGGAGAGAAGGGGAAGCATATACCAAACTGGATATACCGCATGTAAATAACGAATTTTTCCAATGGAAGGTTATTAGGTGTGTCACTATCCTCGAGCACCGCCAACCGGGCATTCTCAGGCACTCTAAATGGGAGACTCTGGATAATGTTAGCTATCTCATTCGTCATTCGATGGCTCTCAATGCTCCACCTCGACATGGATACCAGTGGGAGCACGCTTCTTTTTGGCCAAATACTTCTTTCGCCACCCAGGCTTTGAAGACTCCCCCTGAATTGTCGGCCAAGTTTTGGGGACATCCTCAAGAATCTCTAGCACTAAACCGCCTCCGACTGATAGTAGATTAGGGTTTTGAGAATCTATTGTCCATCCTCATAGCCATAGTTGATTTCCTCACCTTCACGTTCACTAATCTTCGTCGAAATGTACCATAATCTCTCATAGGATTGAGCAACCTCATCTCCCTCTAAGTTGTAATATGAATACATGTTAATATAGTAATGTGGAGTGGATAGAGGGGTTCTTGGGAGCTCACCACTGGTGATGGAGGCGGAGACGATGCTGACGACATGGTCGAAAAACAAGTAAGAAATAAATGGCTCAGAAGAAGAGGAAACTTACTCTCTCTTTTTTTTGGTCAGAATTATGAAAAATATTGAGGGAGAAAATGCTTGGAGAAAACTATAGGTTTGCTACAAATACCTTCGTAAAAACCACTTGGGTTTGCACAAGTTGGCTAGAGCACTGTGCTCGTCCAAGCGCAACTAGGGATCAATCCCCCCTTCCCCCCTTAGTTTGCATTATTATGGTTCTTCAAGTCTCCAATGCACCATGTTGGTGTGGAGCATGCTCTTAGAGCACGTGGGAGACTCACCCCACTCTGTGTGAGCTATGTGGGAGTCTCACTCCACTTTGTGTGAGACACAATTGTCATCTTAATGAGAAGGAGTCAACTGTTCAATAATAACTAAAAAACCTTTGTAAAAATGAAGTGGAAAAAAGAAAAAAGGGAGAAGTTATGGAATTAGTGGAATGGTTTTAAAAAATGCAATCATTACCTTGAAACTTGAAGAAAAATTGGAGAAGCATGCAAATGTGGGAGAACCATTTTCTCTCTCCAATTACTGATGCCCTATACGTGGCCAATAACCATGTAGTTCCCTCCTGACACGCGTCCTTTCTGGCTCGAAGATCCAAATGATAGATAAATCAAGAAAACCAAACACCATCCTTGACAATGACCCCCCGAGAAGTCTCTTACGTGTTGAAGGTCTCTATCAATGAAGATCCTTCAAAAGGCCTTCTCTTTTCTTACTTTTATAGGCTCGTCCGCAACGAAAGGACCTCTCCCAATGAAGACCTTTTCGAGGACTCCTTTGGATTTCTGGGGCTATTGATAATATGTGGTATCGAGGCTCAGTCGATATTGGTTTGAGGTCCAGTCGATCATTAATAAGCAGACCTCCTCTCAATGGGCCTTTAATGCCCACTATCCAAAAACTACAGTTGGCATCCTAATGATGGTCAAACTCAACTATTTGTTCCACAAGAAAATAAGATTCTAACCTAATTAGGGGAGATTTTATTAAAACTCTTATTTGTACATATATTTTAACACCAAATCTCAATCATTCATTAATACCAAATCTATTTTAGTGTTAAAATATGTGTACAAATAAGGGTGTTAATATATATAAGCACACACACACCCTACTTTACTATTCATTCACTATTCATTGGACTCATTCATACTTTGCTAACTTAAGTATCAGAGAGTTTTTCCCTCTAAACACCACGAGAAGGGTTTGTTCTTGCAGATCGAAGTTAAGGAATTGACAACGTTACTCAACGGTGTCTCAGCCCATCAATGAGCATAGGCATGGATGCACCATAATTCGCGCCCGCACCATCTTATTGCCATCCCTAACCATGATTATCTTATAGTTTGGTTGGCTAACCAGAGATGCTCTCGTTATTTTTTTTATTTTTTTGGAAATGATTAATTTTTCATTCATAACCTGGAGTAGGAATATAAGTTAGGGCCGAACGTGCCATACAATGGGCTTCCGCTACTGCTATTCTATCAACTTTAATCAGTGATAAACTTGTTTACCCCATTCCTAGAATTATAATTCCCCATACTATTTGCCTAACGTCTGGCGGGATATGTGGATAATTGGTGACATAACGCAGTGCATGGTCGCAATCAGTTTTCACTAGCAACCTCACTTCCCTTCTTGCACTTGCTTGCTTCATCGCATGGAAGATAGCTAGTAGTTCTGCTTGGGCTGGTGATAAAGCATGCACTCTTGTTGTTCCACTCCATCTGTCTAGTAAGTTGTTTGTTTGTGTACACCATGCCGCAACTCCGATTTCTGTGTTAATGTTAAAAGTCGCATCTGTAGTAGGGTTGTCTGCACACTTAGCCTTTTTAAGCCACATAAGTTTGATATCTCCAACTTTCCTCATCTCCACGAATAGCTCATCTTCTGAATCCAATTGAGCTGATGGCGCTTGCAGATTTGCATATGGGTTTAAATTTATGGGATCTATTGTTGCCTCCTTTTTCCTTGCTCTCCGGATGATTTCGTTGATTTCAGCCATTGTATGCATGATCAATGGTTGTACTTAGTCAATTGTAAAAAAAATCTGGCACACCATATAGCCCATATAACCAAGAATGCAAGCTCCTTATCCTCCTTTTCAGGTGCTATTTTGAACCATTGTTGCAGCCATTTTTAAGGAGACTGGGCTACCATAGTTGAAGTCCAACCGAGTTTACTCTGCCTCCACACTTATTTTGCGAAGTCACATTCAAATATTATATGCTCCACTGTTTCTTCTTCTAACAAGCACATTTGACACTTTGTGGAAATATTCATACCTTTTTTCCTGAGGTTTGGGCTTGTCGGGCAAGCCCCCTGGATCATCCTCCATATGAGGAATTTGATCGGTTCTGGAATATTACCATTCCACGGAGTTTTCCACATATTTGTCTCATCCGTACTTACTTATTGAGTGACTGATGACGATGGGTGTGATCTTATCTTTTCCTCCCAAGCTGTATGGTAGCCAGATTTGACAGTGTATTTCCCTAATGTATCTCTTTCCTAGACAATGTAGTCTTTGTCACCGAATAAATGGGATGGGATGTGTATTTTAACTATTTCTTTGACCACATGAGTTGGGAACAGAACACGTAGTAGCGGCATTGTCCATTTCTTTTGTCGGTAAATTAAGTCGGATATCTTGAAATTGAGAGACGGTAGAGTTCATGTCTCGAACCTGATCGGGTTAGGCTGTTGTGGAATCCAATTTTCTTGGATATCCATTGCCTCGCCCGTAAAAAATTTCCACTTGAAGTATGGTTTAATAAGTTCGAGCCCCCATAGAATTCCTTTCCATCCCCACGAGTCTCCCAATTTTTGCCTCGTCAGAAGGAGTCCTTGGTTCCTGCAGTACTTTGCAAAAAGGAATTTTGCGAAGAACGAGTCCTTAATTATAAGTAGCGACCATGCTTACTTCCCGAGCATTGCTTGGTTCATTTATAATGTGGAGCGCATCGCCAGACCTCCCAACCATTTTGAGGTACACGTCTTCGACCATGATTTCCAATGAATCCCTTTTCCTTTTGGGTCTCCCGCCCATATGAACCTTGCAATTTGTTTATCAATCTCTTGTGCAATAGTTTTAGGTATCCTGAATGTGCCAATAGTGTACTTCGATAAAGAGCACAAGACATGTTTGCATAACGTGATTCTGCCCATTATCGACAAATCACTCTTCCTCCAAGTAGCCATTTTCCCTATAATCTTTTGCTGTAAAGATTTGAACAGCTTGACCTTTGATCCCTTAAAATTGATGTCGTGGCCTAAGTACTTCCCTTTAAAGAGGTTTGGCCTAATGTTGAATCTTAGTTTGATCAAGTTTGCAGTATAATCAGTTGCATTTGGGCTAATGAGGAATGATGACTTATCAAAATTTATCTGCTGCCCTGAGTAAGCCGCAAACATGTTCAGCGTGGATGCTAATTTCCTTGTCCCTTCCTCAGTGACTTCGAAGAATAGGATACAGTCATCTGCAAACATCATATTTGAGACATGTGGCACACCTCTACCGCACTGTTCTCCCCTTCATACTTGTTGGAAAGATACTGAGGTTATCATTGATGACATAGCTTCCTGTCCTAGAATGAATAAGAATG
This sequence comes from Rubia tinctorum, assembly GCA_032355605.1. Taxonomy (NCBI): domain Eukaryota; kingdom Viridiplantae; phylum Streptophyta; class Magnoliopsida; order Gentianales; family Rubiaceae; genus Rubia; species Rubia tinctorum. Next base: position 22,371,694 of record JAULKM010000006.1, read on the forward strand.
GGGATAGTGGGCATCCTTGACGTAAACCCTGTATGGGTTTGAATGGTTCTGATGCTTCCCCATTGAATTTATTTGAATACGTGACTGTGGTGATGCACTCCATAATCCAATTTATCCACTTAATAGGGAAGCTCATCCACCCCATGATATTCCTGAGGAACTCCCAGGAGACACAGTCGTAAGCTTTGCTCATATCTATTTTGAGAGATGCGATAGCAGTCTTCCCCGTCTTCTGTTTCCTAACCTTGTTTATGAGCTCATGCGCTATAAGGGAATTCTCAAATATTGATCTTCCTTGTACAAATGCATCCTTTTTCTTCGAAATTAATGTGATGTTGGTCGAGTTCCATTCGCTAAGCATCCTTCCTGTTGAAAAGAATTCCTTTACCTCCCTGAAAAGATCCTCCCCAACCTCGTTCAAGTAATGTTGATAGAAACCAGCTGGGATTTCGTCCGGCCCCGGGGCATTCCACTTTCCCATTTGAAAAACTATCGTTTTAACTTCCTCATCGGACACCATAGCTACTAGATTGGTACGTTGTTCGTTATTAACTGACGACTCAATGAGTTGTAGTACATCAGTAATGGTTGAATCCCCAAATGCGTCCAATGACATAACTGATTACCTCACATAGACTGAGCTTACATGTTCAACCACCAGGTCCCGAAGTTGGTCTGGGTCCGTAATCCACTTCCCTTAATCGTTCTTCATTTGTGTGATACAGTTTCTACCTTGCCTCTTTTTAGCCTAGTTATGGAAAAACCTCGTGTTTTTGTTGCCCTCTGTTTCCAGAAGTCATTCTGCAGAATTAATAAGGCTTCCAGTTCTTCCGTACTAGCACTTGCAGCTTCGAATTCATTCCCCATCTGTAATCTATCGATTTCTATTTCTTTTCTCCGAATCGTCCGATCCAAACTGCCAATGTTCTCTCTACTCCATTCGTGTAGGTGCTACATTGTAGTTTCCAGCTTCGTTTCCAATGATGGCATAAAATAATGTTGCATTGTACAACGCCTTCCAGTGTTGGTTGTTACTCATTGCCAAGATTTCTTGATAATATCTCTGACCTCATCCTTCTGGATCCAGAATGCTTCAAACTTTGGTTTTCCTCGGCTCCTTACACCAGTCTTCTGAGTAAGAGAATTTAGTATTAATGGCTTGTGATCTGATCTTGTTATTAGTATATTCCTAAGCATGTACGTTGGGAAGAGGTTGAACCATGCCTGATTAGTAAAACCCCTGTCTAATCTTTGTACAATCAGTTGATTACCTTTTCGACAGTTCGACCATGTAAACCATTGGCCCAGGTTCAGTAGTTCCTGCAGGTCATTCTTGGCTAGCACTTGTGTTAATGCTGTTGTTTGATGCTCAGATACAATGTGTCCACCTATTTTGTCATGATTTCCAGTAACCTGATTATAGTCCCTGATGACCAAGAGTGGTGCAGCGCTAAGTGATAACTCAGCATTTAGTTCATCCCATACTTGGTCTCTCTTTCTTTTGTCGGGATGTCCATACAGCAAAACAAGCCTCCATTCTTCCCCAGTCATGGAAGTAATATTACAAAATACAAAAATTTGGCATCTTTTTGTCACCTCTAGTTGGATCTCCGATGTACGCAACACATAGACCTCCCCTGGCACTAATAGCATTGACAATTTCCAAACTGTTGAAATACGATCTATCTAACCACTGTTTAATTTTACTACTATTACATTTTGTCTCCATAAGAAAGATAATATTGGGTTTATACTGTGAAATGAGGTTATTGAGAGTACATACTATCAGAGGGTTCGTCTGCCCTCTGCAGTTCCAACAGAGTAGATTCATGAACCTCTTAGTGGTTGTTTAGGACCAACCACCGAAGTACCACCGATGTCTCCTCCACATGCATTCACCACCATTGAGACGACGTCCTCATATGTGCATGCTCCAACAATAACCATTTCCCCCCTGCTCCACTCCATCACAATGGTCAATTTCGGGAGAAGTATTGATGACCTGGATCAGTTGTGGTTCATCTTCCATATTATATCGCGACCTCTTGTGGAAAGCAATCCCTCCCAAGTCGTCATGTGAATTCCGTTTCCTTTTATCTCCTAGATTTCCTGCAACCAAGATAAATTCCGCCATTGCCCAGGTCATCGCTTCTGCTTGATAAGTAGTAAACTTGCCGGCTCCAACCTGGTTTTCCATGTTGCAACGGACAGACTGTGGTGTTAGTGGATTTAAATCCACCCTTTGCTGAACCGGTACCATTTTTGGAAACAAAAAGGTCGCACCTCTCTGTCGTTGCATGTTCCTCTCAATCATTAACCTAGTCTCAATCATTAACCTAGTTGCAATTGTTGATTTAGCCGGAACCAGCCTAGCCCTGGTCCCCCACCCTGCTGCTCCACAGTAGCCCTCCGGTTGGTTGAACTTGACTGCCCTTCCTGAGCATACAGATTAGAATCCAGAACTAAATCTCGAAAGAAAATTTTATCCTTTAGTTTTTGTTCTGGTTCTATTGGAAGAACTGAACAATTGGTCCCATCAATATGTCTGACGAACAACGAGATGGAGTGGAAACTGCCATCTTTTCCGTTGGTAGAATATCCACCACATCACTTTTCTTTTGTTTTTCCTTATGTCATACTAATTGCATCCGAAATTAACATTGCATAATGTGTACTGAGTTCTAATTTTTGTTTGTCTTGAATAGTGCTGTCTCTGAAATTGGTGTCAAGGGAAAATGTTGATTTCTGTTTGACGAGTGTAATTATTTTCTTTACTCTACCTGTTGTTTAACATGTCTACATGCTTGATTTGCTAGAATTTGAAGTTGGAGTAAAAGAGAAGGCTGTAACATAATGGAGTAAAAAGGTGTTTTGTGCACCGGGCCAAAACACCCCTTCAGGTATCCAATTTAGGCATCCAATTTGCATGGTAGGATTATGATTCTGTTCTTATTTTAACTGTCAAAGAAATGTTGTATTCTTCTGTCTTGAAAAGTAAACATCACACACTTTTTTCAATTTGATTTTTTCTTTCTACTTTTAACGTGATTATTATTCAAGAATTTTAATTTTTGGCATAGACTAAAGATTTCATCAGATCTTCTATCGGATCCTCCACCCTTTTAATTAGTAAGTTAAACAGATTATGCATAATAAGAATTTTAATTAAATTAGAGGTTTTGTTTATTTTCCATCATATTTTATTATTTATATAAGCACGAAGTTTTATTTTAGACTGACTAACTGCTAGACAAGTCATTTTATAATTGATGTATTCATTTTCTTAGAAAAGATTTTAAAATGTATCATAATGTATATATAATTATAATTTGACCTATAAAGTTATTGAATCCAATTTTTTTTATAATTAGTCTAACTGTTAATCAGTCTAACATGATACTTTATTACTTCGAATGACGTTTGATTTTCTCTTTTCATTTTATTGACAAACACATTTACCTAAACGAAGAATTTGGGGTTTTAAACCAACAAATCATCGTGTACATATATTCGAAAACTAATACGAGTAATTCTGAAACATGTGTAATTCTACAACTCATTACCTATTTAAATTATAAATTATTATATCTTGAATTTTCGTTAATAATCCGTGCATCGGCACGGGTATTATCTAGTTTATTATAATTGCACAAATTTCTCAGCACTCTGGTAATATGCCTCAAACTTCTCTGACATTAATGGTGATGAGATTTCATCTGAAATCTCAGCACTCAGGTAATATGCCACAACCTTCAGCTCAGTCCAACATTTTTCAAGACTAATTAACATAGCGCAAACTTCAACCAAAAATGACTGAAACTGAGGAATCTACCCTATAAATTTCCGTGCAAACATAATGAAGACAAACTTGGTTATGAAGGATATGAAGTAGGTAACAGTTTTTGAAGCATAATTTTGCTTCAAGTCGGTGGACAGTTTCTTGCTTGAAGTCGGTGGAAGTCTTCTGGAGCAAAACGCAGTAGCTCTGTGTCGTTTCATCTAGTTTGTTAGCTTGATAACCGTTTCTGTTCTGCTGTATATAAGGGATGATTTCATTTCTTATTTGATGTGAGAACACACAGTTTTTGTGTGATATTTGTAACTGACTTCTTCTCCTTCCATTTTTAGCCATTCAATAAAATGGTTTTTGCATAAAGTTTTTAGAGTGGGATTACTAGCGCTGGAAAGAGGGTGATCATTGCGGTGAGGTGTTCGATTAGGATGGAAGTGCCGTTGGGGGATTCGGAGAGGGTGATGGTGTCGCCGGAGTTTCTGGAGTACCTTGTCCGGGTGGCGAATGAGAAGATGGAGGCTAACAGGAGGAGGACTGATGCTTTCTTTGAGGCGTTGAAGAGGGAGGGGTTTTCCGGTTTCGGAAACTGGGGTGGGAATGGTGAAGTGGGGTGTGGTGAAGTTGGTTTGAGTTTAGATGAGGAGGATGGTGATTTGGTTGATGAAAGGAAGGATCTTGATGAGAATCATCGGGGTAATTTGCTTCTTTAGCTATGTTTGTTTGGCATTCTTGTAGAATGTAGATTCATTTTAGGCTACTGCTGCATTTGTGTTGTCTTGATTTCCTAACATTATACTGGTTTATCATTAGAATGTGGCTGAAAAAAGAATACTTGTGTAATAGTGATTGGATTTGCTGTTTCTTTATAGAGCTTATGTGTTTTGTACCATGTCTGTGCCATTTTCCGTTTAGAAATTCACACTGACCGATTTCTTTGATTTGCCTTCAGTCCTGGCATTATGCTACTTATTTGTATGCTAGCATTTAGCAATGTGAATTTGTATACTGCTGCATAAACACCATATATGCTCATATTCGGTGGCATTCTATTGCATGTCTGTTGCAGGATGCTCTGCCTTAACTTGAGTCCAATCTGAATGTTTGAATGATTGGCAGGATCGTCTGAACTTCATGATCTCAAGCTCCATAATTCTCGTTTTCAGATTGTTGGTGAACCTGTTGAGAGGCTTTTCCTGTGGGGGCACTCTGCCTGTACCATGGGCGATGCAAACCATAAGAAAGTTGTCATTTTTGGTGGTTTTGGTGGCTCGGGGAGACATGCACGAACAAATGATTTGTTGGTACTTGACCCCATAAGTGGGGAGACAAAAGCAATCGGTGTAACAGAGGCTCCATGTCCCCTCATAGGTCATTCGTCTACTGCTGTAGGGGATTCTATGTATGTAGTTGGAGGCAGGGCTGATCCGTTGAATATTTTGGGTGATGTGTGGCAGTTCAGAGTAGGAGCGAAAGAATGGAGTCTGCTGCAATGCTCTGGCACTCAGTTCAATCCAAGGTGATGACTTTTTTTTGTCACACAATTCAAACTTTCAACAATGAGGTTTGATATGAAGAGTGTCTTAATCTTACAACCTAAGGGAGTGAAGTTTTAGAGTGTTTTTAGAATCTGAGGCATTCTGAGATAAAGAGTGCTGTACATATCATTTGCAAAACACTCTTTATCAATCTTTGTAATCTTGATGAAGAATTACTCAACATCTAATTAAGATATTGATGTTGTGCAGGCATCGGCATGCTGCTGCTGCTGTCGGTTCAAAGATATACATCTTTGGTGGAGTTCATAATGGCACAATATTATCGTCCCTTCATGTGCTTGACACCGAAAAATTACACTGGGAGGAGATACCCATCCAAGGGGAATGGCCATCTCCTCGTCATTCTCATTCAATGTTGGCATATGGAGAAGTCTTGTATATGTTTGGAGGATGCAATGGGGAGAAAGCCCTTGGAGACCTATATGCTTTTAATGTGCAAGCTTGTACGTGGAAGAAGTTGGATACATCGGGAAGGAAACCGGCTTCAAGGTTCTCGCATTCGATGTTTGCTTACAAAAGTTATCTTGGCATTGTTGGTGGATGCCCTGTCAGCAAACATCATGAGGAGTTGTCGCTTCTTGATTTGCATTCTTATTTGTGGACGCATTTCATTATAAATTCTACTGGGAGTGACCTTTTTGTCCGTAGCACGGCCAGCATCGTCGGCAATGAGTTACTAATGATCGGTGGTGGAGCATCTTGTTATGCATTTGGGACGAAGTTTAGTGAACCCGCAAAAATAAACTTGCTTCCTGTAAGCTCTCTGGTTGATAATTCTTCTCAAACGAACAATAGTAAAAAGCATATGCATAGTCAGAATTTAGAGTCTGTTGATAGAAGCTACCAGCTTGTGAGAAACGGAAATCTTAACCAAAGTACGGATGCTTCGTATTGGGTTCTTAGACTTGAAAAAAAATATGCAAAATTCGGGAAGGACATACTTAAGAAATTCGGATGGTTAGATCTTGCGAGGAAGGTTTTCTCACAGGAAGATGGGAAGTATATTTACTTCCCTGTTCTCAAAAGCTTTTGCTCTTTATTCAAGGAGATCTCATCTGAAGAACCGGGTAATCTGCATCCTGAACATTTATCTGGTCTAGAGAGGCTCATAGTGAAAGACATATCTGAATCTACTGCTTTGGATGGGTTAAAGGCATGTGGTGCAACAAAACTTGAAGATAAGGTTGCTAAAGTTAAAAAAGCACCCATATCTCCTTTACAAGCAATGAAGGAAGGCGTGGCCTCTTTGGTGAAGGATAAAGGCCTTCCTCTCCATCTCCTTGAAGAGCTGCCTTCGAGGTAGTTTTTATTTATCTTTACATGATGTGTTTCATGTGAAATCGAATTTCTTTTAATTCTGTGAGTGCTTAAGATGACAAGTGTCTTGCACTGTTGATTGTGAGATTGGAAGAGAGGAGGAAATAAACGCCGCTAATGCCGACGTAGTACCAAAGGCAAAAAATTTATTGTGGGATTTCCTTGTTGTCTTTCAGGTGGCAGCGACTAGGGGACATTGTTGTGCTTCCTGTGACATCATTCAGAGATCCAGCTTGGGACTCGGTAGCAAAGGAGCTTTGGCCAATTGTTTCCCAATCAATTGGAACTAGTCGCCTTGCACGACAAGTAAGTCCATGCACCCATGCCTTTTAATGGTGTTAAAAAATATCAGATTCTTACTCCATGGTGGTTTTGCTTTTCTTTCTCCCTCAAGAAAGTTGACATTTTTATCAGGATTATAACTTGCTAACCTTTTTTTTTTTTGGAATAACATATTTTTCATCTTCTAATCTGTAAAATCTATGGTTGACTCTCTTCAGTGTATTTGTTAAACTTGGAATCTCCATCTGTCATGCTCTATTTATTACTGTTCGATAGAAACTGATTGATGTTAATATAGGGTCCAATTGCATCGACTGGAACAAGGGACAGTACTCTGGAGATACTTGTTGGAGATAACGGATGGGTTGAACACCGTGAGAATGGGATATCTTACTCGTTTGATGCTACCAAATGCATGTTCTCCTGGGGGAATCTCTCAGAAAAGCTTAGAATGGCCAATATTGACTGTAAAGATGAGATTATTGTGGATTTGTTTGTTGGAATCGGTTATTTTACCTTGCCATTTCTTACAAGGTATACTATGACACTTCATTGACTTTTCTACTTGCTTCAAGTGTTCCTTTTTCATGTGACTATTACCTCATGGATGATCTTCGGTTTCTTGACCATAACTTTGTAAATTTCAAGTTGCATTGACTATTAAGCAGAACTTCATAGAACTGCTCTCTTGCCACTTGAAGAAACCATGTTGAATAATCGTACATGTTTTCTTTCATGCTTCACATTTTATTCTGATAACTGTCTGTGCAGGGGTGGTGCAAAACTCGTATATGCTTGTGAATGGAATCCACATGCCATTGAGGCACTCCGTCGCAACCTTTCCGCTAATGGGGTGGCAGATCGCTGCATCATTCTTGAAGGAGATAATCGTGTTACTGCCCCTAAAGTATGCATTAGATTCTGTATATTTAGTATGTAGCCATATTTAAACCTGGGAGAATCTTTAGTGCGTAGCCGTATTTAACCCCGGGAGAATCTCATGAATATTGCCATTTGTCCTGGGAAAAAAAGTGTTCTTTTCCAGCTCTTACCCTTGCCTTAATCTCAGGGAGTTGCTGATCGGGTCTGTCTCGGGCTCCTCCCAACAAGTGAGGGTAGCTGGGTTACTGCTGTGAGGGCATTGAGGTAAGCTTCAATGCTCTCGATATTTTGCAAGCAATCGTTTTTTCTTGAATGTAACTGAATTTCATTGGTCGGGATGATCCTGATAGTTAAATGACTAAAGTTTTTTCTAGTAAGACCTTTGTCAGGGTGATTCCGATAAATCTTTTCCTGTGCTGACAGCCCTACATGATTTTTGCAGTTCCAAATTTTCCCAAACTTACTAGTATATTATATCAGTTCAGAAGAAATTTGATTCGATGAAATTTAGCTCAATTTAGTCATATGGCTACTATTATTCCATACACTTATTTTTAGTTCAGTTCAGCAAAAATAAGCTCAGGATAACCTGGCCTTGCTCCATTTATCCATCTTCTTGACCTCCACTCTGCAGAAGCAATGGTGGAGTAATGCACATCCACGGGAATGTTAAAGACACGGAAGAATCTTTATGGACACAGCGGGTTGCAGAATCCATCCACGACATTGCTGCAGCAGAAGGTAATGAACACTCTCCCCGAGCGATTAGAATGGATAACTAGTTATAGCTGTATGCACTCGACATTGACAGAAAAGAGAAAACTCGATGATTTGCAGGTTACTCATGGGAGGTTAACGTTGTACGCGTTGAGAGAGTGAAATGGTATGCCCCTCGCATCCGGCATCTTGTTGCAGATGTCCAGTGTAAGAGGAAACTCTGATGCCGAGGTTTAGACCTCAGAGGTTGTTGAATTCATGTCCGAGATTGTGAAATGGACCGGGGCTCCATCCACTTTCTGTTAGAAGAGCTCTCCTTATGAAGAGAGTTGATACGGGGAAGAAATCTCCATTTCTTGCTCGAAAGGGGCTCTTCCCTTGAATCGTGATTTTACAATGAGATAAAATTACTGTCTCAAGAGTCCTTTTTGCAGATTTTACCATCATGTTGTAGACTAGCTTGTCACTAATCATTTCACTGATAAAGTATGTTTGCTATTGTTCTACGTGAGTTCTACTATATATAAGAAGTAGAGTACTCTTTTTTTTTTTTGGTTTAAAAAAATGTTTAAGGAGATTAAAAAACAATCAGTCAAATTATATTACTATAAACATAAGTGTCTAGCTATTAATTTCTGTCACAAATTTAAGTCGAAATTTTAACCAAAATTTCAGTCATGAGTAAATGAAATTTGTGGCTGAATTAGAACGTAAAATTCCTACTTTTTTTTTCTCTATCCTAACTAGAGTTCTCTATTTCTTTTAGTCGCAATAACTCCGGGGGAAGGGGCACAAGCTGGGTACAAGGTGTGCTTTGACCCGACTCTTTTTATGAAAGTGGAGTGAGATCCGTTTCTATTTTTTCCTAAAAATAAAGTAAATTATTTTGGGTAAAATACAAATATAACCCTATTATTTTTCAAAAGTGTCAATATAACCTTGTATAATTTGAAAGTGCAATTATAACCCTAACTTTTGCATCAAATGTGCCGATATAACCTTTGGGTACTATTCCGGCATTGACTTCGTATTTTCCGGCATTGACTAAACCTAAAAAGACTAAAATATCCTTAGTCTTAAACCTAAAGATCTAATGACAAAATTAACCCTAGGGTTCTTCTATTTCTTCATCTTCTTAACCATAACCGCCGCT
>JAULKM010000006.1:22392899-22403397 GCA_032355605.1 Rubia tinctorum
ACTTATTTGATTCAGCTTGGTTTTCAGTGCAGCTCAGCCGACACTTCTTTATTTGTTCTTTCGAGAGGGTCATCGTTGCTATATCTCCTTGTGTATATGGACGACATCATTCTTACAAGAAATGACTCGACTCTTCTTCGCCAGTTCATTGATCGGACACATCGAGAGTTTGCGATCAAGGATCTCAATGCTCTTCATTACTTTCTTGGTCTTGACGTTTTCCCTACTTCATCAGGTTTACTTCTTAGTCAGACGAAGTATGCTCGGGACATCCTGACTCGAGCTGGTATGTCTGACGCTGCACTAGTTTCCACGCCTTTTGTTCCTGGATCTCAGTTGCACAGTTCGACCAGTCCACCATTCAGGAATCTGACTCTGTATCGTTCTCTTGTTGGAGCTCTTCAGTACTTGACCATCACTCGTCCTGACTTGGCCTTCTCAATCAACACTTTCAGTCAATATCTCCAGGACCCCATATATGATCATTTTGCGGTAGTTACGCGGATTCTGCGTTATGTTCGAGGTACTCTTCATTTCGTTCTCACATTTCATTTTGCTTGTTCTCCTGAGGTATAGCGGTATTCTGATGTTGACTAGGCTCGCTGCCTGGAGACTCGTCGATCTACTTATGGATATGTTGTCTTTCTTGGTTGGAATCTTGTTTCCTGGAGTGCCAAGAAACAACCCACAATTTCTCATTCCAACACTAAGTCTGAGTACCGAGCTCTAGCCAACACTGCTTCAGAGGTTGTTTGGATCACTCACTTACTTTGTGATCTTCGAGTTCCTCGGTCTGGCCCTCCGCTGCTGTTATGTGACAACAACAATGCCATCTTCTTAACTCAGAATCCAGTTGCTCACGAGCGGGTGAAGCACATCGACATTGATTATTACTTTGTTCGAGAGTTCGTTGCTTTTTGCAAGCTGCATGTTGCTCATGTTCCTACTGCTCTTCAGATTGCTGACATATTCACCAAAGGGCTCTCTCGTCTGTTGTTCAAGTTTTTTCGTTCCAAGCTTTGCGTCGGCGAGCATCTGACGCTTTGCCTGAGGGGGTGTTTGAATAAGTTAAAATGATTATTAGATTTGATTTGATTATGGATTAGGTTCATGATTAGATTAGAGTTATACTAGACATAGTCTACCTTTTGTACTCTATTTATTCCATTCAGTAATATTATAATCATTACGGGAAATAATTCTTTCAATACTGTTAGGGGATTTTTAGTCTTAGACAAGTGGAGTCTACCCTCCATTAAGATATGCTAGTAGTTAGTTTTAATGCTCTTCTATTTTGTTTTCCTCACAGGTACAAAGGAGATCATGCTTGACTGGATAAGGGAAACAAAGTGTTTCTAGAACAACAAATCAGGAGCTCACAACTGCATCCACAAAAAGATGCAGAACGGATAACACTGGAATATGTCTTACACTGCGAGATCTCAATCACAAAGAAATTGGGCAGTTTTACCTACATATGACTGTTTTGCCGCTTTCATATGAGTGGAGATTTAACTCAAAACTACGCTGCGAACAAGCGATTTTTAGTACATAGGATGAAAGACATGATAATGGGCCTCAACAATTATCAATCTACTCTCACGGGGGTTACTAGATTTGCTTGACATCTATAGCGATAAAGTCCATCCAGGGTAACATTAGACACAAGGGGTGGAGTTTGTTATACTTGGAAGCACTTCAAAACTATAGTTGCCTTTTGAAGACAACTGTCTTAGCTCAACTTTTTCAAAGCCATCGTTCAATTTAATTGAACGTTTTGAAAAGAATGACATCAATTTATTTTGATTATTTAAGGTTTGGGGTGCCTATTAATCCCCCCACTTAGGTGGTCTTAAAATTTAAAAAAACACTAAGTGGAATGAGAATATCATGTATTTTTCGTTATTGAATGAATAATTTTTAGTTAAATAAAATATTTTTATTTCAAAGTATATGAAAATAAAATAAAATAATATTTGTTATTTAAATATTAATACATTAAAATTAATCTTTTTATTTGAATAAATTATAAAAATATTATTTTCTTACGTGAATTGGGTCGATTTTTGTAACTCAGCCCGACCCAACCTATTTAACCAAAAATTTTGGATCAATTTGGGTCAGAGCCCCGACCCACGGGTCAATATGACTAGCCTGATTAGCTGCTTGTTGCAGACAATTTTTCACTTAGCAGACTTCAATTCCATTTCTTGAATCCGAATTATTTCTCTTCAAACAAATATGCATGCATGAACAAATTCAGCTGATTTCATGGGATTTGAATACTTCAATTCCTAGGTAAACTGTAGAAAGTAAGGGAATAATATTATGTTTGTATTCATGATCTGAGTTACAATATATAAAGGTACAAGAGACCTATACAAAATCATAAAAACAAAAGAATTTTATTCTATACAGAAGTAATATTCACAAAATATTGTTATTCATTAACACGTCTCCTCATTCCTCAAGTTGGAGCATGGAGATCAAGAATGCCCAACTTGTCAAGTAGTAACTAAAACTGAGTACATCCATGAGATTTCGTGAATAAATCTGCAGGCGGATCAGAAGTGTGATATGTTGCGTAACAATATCATCGGATTGTACAAGGTCACGTACAAAATGACAATAAATTTCAATGTTCTTTGTACGTTCATGAAAGACAAGATTAGCCGCAATGTGAAGAGCTGACTGACTGTTGTAAAATAGGCGCATGGGGACAGAATGCACAAGACCTAAGTCCCGAAGAAAGACTTAAGCCATAATATCTCACAAGAAGTGACAACCATATCACGATACTCCTCTTCAACAGAAGAACGACAAACTGTAGGTTGTTTCTTGGTCTTCCATGAAACCGGTGAATCACCAAAAATCACAAAATAGGCAGAGAGAGAACGTCATGTAATCGGATATGCAGCCCAATCAGAATCACAGAAAGTAGTCATCTGGAGAGGAATACGAGAAGAGGTGAATAAATCTTGACCAAGATGACTCTTCAAGAAGTATAAAACTCGTAGAGCAGTCGACTAGTGAAGAACACAAAGAAAATGCATAAACTCATCAAGCGTATGAACATAATAACTTAGGCCAAGATGTGTAATAGTATGATAAATGAGGCGACCAAGAAGGTGGTGATATTGCTCAGGATCATCATAAAGGGGTCCCTTTACGCATTTCTAGGTGTCGGTCTTACTCTAGAGCATGTGTGGTGGTCCGGAATCCAAGATGGAGGGATTCATCTTACTTTCCTTGACAAATTGGAAGGTTAACTCCATTCATGACAACATTCGTTAAATGCTCCCTCACCCGCTGTCGTCGCTGCTCCACCGCCGCCCCTAAAATCCTAGGCCCCGCCGCTTCATCCTGCACCACCTCCTTCCACAACAATAACATCTCCCCCCAGAACCACCGCCGCCTAGTACCACCACCGCCCCTAAAACCTCAGGCCCCCGCCTCTCCGTCTAGCACCGCCTCTTTCCACAACAACAATATCTCCCCCAGCACCATCACCACTCCACCCTAAAATTAAGCACCACCATCACTATCTACCCCCACCCCCTCTGTTGTGCCCACCCACAACCATCTCCCACTCCTCCTCACCCAGTCTCGCCCTGCCACCAGTCATTTCCCAGCTAGTGCGTTACCTCCTCACCAGTGTGACACCTCTCGTACTCTTCCCAATATAACCCCTCGTCCTCGTCCCTCGTCTTGGAAAATTTAGCACAAAACTTAGCACTAGCGCAACCTTGTCGCCGGCCACGAGCGCCATCGTTTTGAGAGCTTCTCTGATGATGATTTGGCTACCATCGGGTGAGGTCTCTCCTCCCGCACAGGAGCAAAATGGAGCCTTGAAGAAACTAAGCGGCGGTGGCGAGCTGGTGGCGGTTCTCAGTGGTGAAGAAAAGGGAAATTGATCGGAGAATATAATGGGATTTTTTAATTTTTGAAATTATTTTTAAGTCAGGGGCAAAATGATCATTTTATTCGATTCAGACTAAAATTTTCGTTGAAAATTGAAAGTACACCTAAGGTTTGATTGGTTAGGGTTATTTAAACAATTTTTTTCCATTTTACAGAGTTATATTAATTTACACGTTCAGTCAAAAAATAGGATTATTTTAACACTCAACTATTTTAATTTTGTTTCAATATGGATGGGTCGCACACAGCACCGCGTGAACTTCTTTGTGCTCACTGATCAACTGTTATTCTCACTTTTAACATATTTTTGTTTATCATATAGATTAGTTTGGAGAGTGGGTTTTGCGGATCAAAAATTCTCTCTCTCTAAAAATTGAGAGCTCTGCTACAGTTATTCCGGGGTGTTCAACAACATGTTAAGAACACCAAGGATACAAGAAGCAAACACTCAGGTGAGTGCATTCAACCCATTGCAAGGTAACACCATTAATTGCTATACAGATTGGAACGACTTCAACAAAATAACTAGCCAAAGTTATTCAACTCACTAAACACCATTAAAGGCCGAACTGTAGAAAACCTATCCACAAGACCAAACGGTGTCTTTAAATTGCCAAACCCAACAACACATCTTTCTTGAATCCCTGTGAAGCACTAAATCAACCAAAAGAGCATCAGAAAAGTTACCCAAGATAACATCTAATATAAAACCGAAACAAACCAAAAAAAAAACCTTTCAGACAGCATCCAAACAAAATCATCCGACATTACCTTTCCAAAACGAACGTGTGTGACAACGACCAAAATAGCTACCTTTCAAACATTTTCCCACCATCAGCGTATGGACCACAGGGTCATGGAAGACCAGTTGTCGGATGTGTCCCGACAAGGCTTAGAATTTTCTGAGGAAGAAAGAGATGTCACCCTCGACAATGTGCTCAGCAGAGAAGGCTACAGACCTTCCAAGAGAGGACCAATTCTCCTTGGGGATGAGGAGGCGTACCTGGAGGCCCAACAAATCTTTGCAAATGCGTTGGTGGGATTCTTTGCGAACTACTGCATCTTCAACGTTAATCGCATGCAAAGCCACGTAAATTAGGAGTAAATTAGTACTAGGGCGAAGGAGTTGATGTGGTGGCCAGAAACGTGAGGTTCTTTGTTTTCAAATTCAAGAGAAGAACTCGCATGCTAGCTGTCCTCCACAATGGCCCGGTCGCCATTGCAGGTGGTCTATTAGCACTCCACCGGTGGGTGTCGGAAATGCTTCTCTCGCACATGAGGGCGACTATAAGTCTGTAACAGAGCAGACATAATCTGACAAATAAGTAGGAGGTCAACGATAGAGAACAATCTGTCGTACAACAAGTAGCTCAGCCGTAGGTGGCGGCGCCGGGGAGTGGACCAACGAAGCAGTAGGCGGAGGAGGCGCCAACAACAAGCTGGACGGTGCAGCTTTAGGCGGTGCGTGTTCAACGGCAGCCGGCGGCGTGTGGAGCACGTGTGGAACCGACGCCGGAGTACTAGTCGGAAAGGTGATCGGAGGAATCATGGTGGCCGACGGCGGTGAGTGAACCGATGGCGGTAAAGGGTCCGGCGTCGGCAATGGATCCGACGTCAGTGAGGTGGCCTGAGTTGGCGATAGATCCGGCGGCGGTGAGGTGGACAGTGTCAATGAGGCTTCCGGGAGAACCGCATATGGAAACTGTTCTTCATGAAAATCAGCATCCCTGCTGTTAAAGAAAGTACAGGATTCCAAATTATAAAGTCGATAACCTTTCTTTCCGGCAGGATATCTAAGAAACAGACATCGAAGATTTCTTGGAGCAAACTTGTCATAGAATCCGGGAATGTAGGAAGCAAAACATAAACATCCAAAAATGCACAAAACCTTGTAATTTTTGGGAAACGTCCATAGAGTAGCTCAAATGCTGTGCGACGATCAAGTTGCTTCATCCGTATCCGGTTGATCAAATTTGTAGTTGTAAGATCACATTCTCCCCAGAACTCAATTGGGAGATTAGTTTGAAAGCATAAAGCACGAGCCACATTTAGTAAATGACGATGTTTGTGCTCAACACGATCATTGTGCTGTGGTGTATCAACCATAGATGTCTCAAAAATAATCCCAGATTCAGCAAAGTAGGATCTCAAAAGTAGAAATTCTATACCATTATCTGCCCAGACACGCCTAACAGTGCGACCAAACTGATTCTTGACCAAGGAACAAAATTCAATAAATCTATAGGCAACTTCTGACTTAGTAATTAATAAATAAACCCAAACAAATTGGAATAATCATCAACTATAGTCAAAAAAATCAAATGCACCACTAGAAGATGGTGTTTTATAAGAATCTCAAACGTCATAATGTATTAATTCGAATAAAGAACTAGCATTCGAAGAACTCAAAGGAAAACTATTTCTAGTATGCTTTGCTCTATGACATCCAGAGCAATGAACAAAAACATTATTTGTGCTAAAATCAAGAGTAGAAATAGAAGACAACACTGTAGATGAAGGATGCCCAAGACGCTGATGCCATAAATCAGAAGACGAAACTGAAGCAACTGTCGAATTAGACTGCAAGATGTGATGACGATCATTTGTATCCAGCAAGAAGCAGCCCAAGCCCAACTCTAAAGGAAACACAAACTGACAAAAACCTTCAGCCAACCCCCAGCCCAATAATCTCAGACCACAACTTAAACCAAATAAACTCCAACACAAGCCCAGATTACCCAAACCAAACGATCACACAACAGCCTCCAGCATCACATCTAAATAACAGCCCACTAGTACAGGAATACTTTGAAACCCAACCTCTCGTACCTATGCCACATAAACCATTCAACCCAAGTATAATTAACCTATTAGCCATAAATGACCAACTGGACTGGGCCTCACCCTCATCATGCAATCCACATAACCAATATCCAAAAATCCAGGACGGGGTGGGCATCGGTTCGGGTTAATCGATTTTCGGTTTATTCAATTTGTTTTTTTTGATTTTTTTTCCTGAAAGATCCAAAACCGAAACCGACCCAAATAATCCTATTTAACCGAATCAAATTAGGAATTTGATTTCGGTTCGATATTGAATTCAAACCGAGTAACCAAAAATTTTCGTTTAGACACTGTTTGTGACTGCCCAAACCAATAACCCAGACAAAAAGCCTTAACTTTTGAAACTTACAATAGTCCTTTTAGGCCTGTTATTTCGTTGCCATATTCTTAAATGGCCTCATTTTGGGCTTGCTGATCAATGAATGGAAAGGTGGAAGTGATACCCTATATTTAAGTAATTTCTACCCAATAGTTTCTACATATTATCAATGTGGGACTAATGCACTTCCTTCTTGCTTCCTTTCAAACATCTTGTTAGGCTCCCATTGCGTGAAACTCGTCCACCGTCTCTACCCCGAGGTTGACCCCGCCCCAGCTGACCACGTCCAGCACATGCTCAAGAAGTGCTCGAACTCCATCCCGGACCGAAAGCCGTGCAGTACGTGAGGAACGACAGAGGAACCCCCATGATCCTCGACAACAACTACTACC
Source organism: Rubia tinctorum (assembly GCA_032355605.1). Classification (NCBI taxonomy): domain Eukaryota; kingdom Viridiplantae; phylum Streptophyta; class Magnoliopsida; order Gentianales; family Rubiaceae; genus Rubia; species Rubia tinctorum. Next base: position 22,400,376 of record JAULKM010000006.1, read on the forward strand.
GCGACATCCTTGACAACAAGGGCCTGCTCCTCGTAGACCACATGTTGGCGAAAGACGCCAGAACCTTTCCCTACGTGAAGAAGATGACCAAGAACGCCGAGTACTGGAAGAAGGAGTTCGCCAGAGCGATCACCATTCTTTCCGAGAACAACCCGCTTACCAGAACCAAGGGAGAGATCAGGAGACAGTGCAATGTTGCAAACAAGATGTCACAATATGCTTGATTTTATGCATGAAATCAGATCCAATAAAACTGGTTTTCTGTTTCTCTCCCTTCCAATGGCACTGTGTTTGTTGTTGTGGTTGTAGGTTAATTTATGTGATATTGTTGTTTGGTTCTTTGTTGGGATTGTAATGATGAGCTCTGAGGGTTCATGCATGATAGTATCTTGTAACGAAGTGTTAATGTAAGGGTTAATGTTGTAACTTGTACGATAATGTTACTATGAATGTGATTATGTTTGTTACTTGAAAAAAAAACTCTTTTCCTTTGTTATTTTTTCTTTATTTTCTTTACTTAGCATACATTCTTTGGGTATATTGAGATTTCTCAATAAATATATGTTTAGGAGATATCTCATATATTTATTGCAGAGTTGGGTATTGACGAGAATTAATTAGGATTAGTATTTCAACATATATTTATTTATAAAATTATTTTTAGTTTTAAAATATATAAATTATTATGTATTTTAAATTTATTTAATTAATTACAATTCGGTATTCACTTCGGGTTCAGGTTTCGGTTAATATCCAAAACCGATCCAATAATCGTATTCAAAATTAAGTTTTTTTCAATTCGGATATCTGAAAACCGTATTTTAAATTCGGTTCGGTTTATTCGAATTCGGATAATTCAATTTTTTGTTCTATTTTTGGTTTTTGATTTTTTCCCACCCCTAGCCACAGTCTCCTCGTGCCTCGGGTATTGTCTGTTTCAATAAAAAAATGTTTAAATAATAAATACTAGTGGAGAACAGGTCCATTTAAGGCGGTTCCATCGGAGCCGAGAAGTCACTTTTTGTGGAGAACAGGTTTATTCCAGGCGATTTCATTGGATCAGAGAAGTCACTTTAAAATGCAACTTTGTTGGTTCTGCCTTTGATCGTTAATGATCAAAGGCCGTTTCGAAAATCGCCTTTAATCGTATCCGAAAGTAGTTCCAAATTCGGAACCTAAATCCCACTAAGCTATAAAAAAAACTTTCAGCAGCCTTAATCGAACCAAGATACACATCCAACAATTCGAGTGTTAACAATCTCAACATCTTTAGTAATACACACAAAGAAACAAAATTATTGAAACCCACAAACTTAATAAAACAAAATGTGAACAGATCCAAACTTTACAGATCTAGAACAAGGAGAAGAAAAGCTATGCGGTGACGCCGGTGAAAGGCTGTGGTGGCGCTGGAGCAAGCGGCACTGGAGCAAGCGGTACTGGAGCAAGCGGCGTTGGATCAAGCGGCACTGGAGCTAGAGCGAACGATGATGCAGGAGCAAGTGTCGGTGCTAGAGCGAGCTGTGGTGTGGTAGCGCTGAATCAAGCGGTGCCGCAATGGCCCTGGAAACGCAGTGCGGTGTGGTTATTTTAAGGTGGCACGTGGTGCGGCGCAGGGTGGGGGAAGGGTGGCTCGGAGTGGCGTAGGGGTGGCAAGAGGTGGAGAAGGGGTGGCGAGGGGTGATGAAGAACGAGAGGAGGAGAAAATTGGCTAAGGACTAAAGGCAGGAAAAGGCTAGGTAAAATTTCTAAGGCAGGTGGAAATCCTAAAATTAACTTATACAGTGTGCCAAAAATTCATCAAAGTCAGCCTATCAATGTCAATCAAAGGATGTTCTTCAAAAAAAAAATGCCTTTAATCAATTTTAAACCACCTTTAATCTACCCTGAAAATAGTTCCGAGTTCGAAACCTCATTCGGACCCTAATCAAAGGCGTTCCTCAGAAACCACCTTTGATTTCTACATTTAATCAAACTCTTTTCACTAGTAAATAGAAAATTGTTAGTCAATTTATGCATGGTCAATTTTTAACAAGTGTCATTTAATTTTGTGTTAAATTTTAAGGTATGTTAGACTTTTATTTCAAAATCAATTGGTACAAAATCGCTATAAGAAAAAATGACTTTCTACTTCGATCTTTTTACCTTTATTTTTTTTACTTTTTTTTCCTCTCTTTTACATGGTTTTGTTTAAAATATGAAATAAAGATTTTCTTATTACATCGGTTAAAAATAATGAGGTAAAGTTAGGTTGTTTACCTTGATTACTTTTTAATTGAAGTAAGAGTCATTGAATCGAAGTAAATGAAGTTACTGATGGTTATGCATTGTCACACATGTTATATTATAAAATGGCCTTCATCGCATTATTTGTCGATAGACCCTTATATATTTGTTTGTTCTTGTTTGCTCGAGAATGGTTAAGGGTTAAAGTGTGGGGATTTGATGAGATGGAAAATGCATGTTTTCTTAGAACATTTAGCGACCTCTTTTCCTATGCTTTTGGTTGTGGATTATTAAATTTATACTCCCTCCATTTCGCTACTATTGACCACTCAACTTTTTCACGGCCTTGAATAATCATCTTTGACTATCAATATCTCTAATTAAATATACGAATTCCGCATAAAAATGATATTTATAAAATTGATGTTAAGATGAATCTAACAATATCTCACATGATATCTTTATCATATGTATATAACTTATATAAATGGTTAAATTTTACTAAATTTAATTTTTTTTAAATGTAGAGTAGCCAAAAATGGTGGGACGGAGGGAGTAGGTGTTATGCAAGGTATAGAGTTAAAACCATTTTGTTTGGGTTTCTATGTTAACTTCTCTCCACTTTGTAAAGTATTTGGGTTTCTATGTTAATTTCAGAGACCTTAGATTAATTTCAATTTTAAATTTATTTTCATCATGCTTAGTTCGTACTTTATGTTTCTTGCTATGATTATGCTAAGAATGAGATTATGATGTACAATTAGTTTAATTATTTACATGATTTAGTTCTCGACTC
>JAULKM010000006.1:22403497-22416977 GCA_032355605.1 Rubia tinctorum
GTTTTCATCCACTCAATTTACTTTTTACTCTTTCAATGAATTCTCAACCACTAATTTTACATTCATAAATCCTTGTATCAAAAGAAAGGGTGTCACTCTTAGAGAACCGGAGGGAGTAACTTTTGCATGGTCAGTTCGAGTTAGTATTTTTTATTGAAATGAATTTATTTTATTTTAGTTATTTTTAGAATGGAGAAAAAAATTGGGATTTACACAAAAGAATGAACTATACGAGATAAAAAAAAGATTGAATCGAATTAAATCGAAGTGAACAATTTTGAATTGGTCGGGTTGAGTTAAATTGAAATGAAATGAACTAGACTAATTCGGACGTAACTAAACTACACTAAAATTGACTGTACTGAACTGTAAAGGTTTGAGCTAAATCGAACCGGATGGAATGGAATTAAAAAAATTGGATCGAATTGAGCTAAACTAAAACGAAGTGAATTGAAATGAACTAGACTTAACACAACTTATTTCTGCTGAGGACTGAATTGAACTAGATCAAATTGAGCTTAATCGAGTCGCAATCGAATGAACGGGATAAATCAAACTGAACTAGAACCAACTAGGTCAAACTAAATTGTAACGGGCCGACCTGGACCGAATTGGATGGAACTAAACAAAAATTGGACTAAACGGTATCACACTGAACAGGACCCAATCAGAATGAACTGGGTTGGGCTTAACTCAACTTATTTTTGCCAAGCTGGACTTATTTTCTCAATATTTAAAAATTAATTGAAAAAAGATTTTTACACTTCTAATCCTAAAATGTTAATATAACCCTGCAAAGTGTCATAATAACCCTAATTTTAGGTTGAATTGTGCAACTATAACCTTCTGGCACTATTCCTGCATTGACTCATCAATTAAGGTTTGATTGGACATGAATTGACAAAAATACCCTTTGGCCTATAACTGAATTCTCATTTTACCCCTTTCTTCTTCAAACCAACCCTTACACCAACCCCCACAGATCAACCCCCACGACCATCGGTCACCACCCAACCACCACCCCATCTCCCCGTCGCCAGTAAAACCTCTCCCTCCCGTCGAGCAAACAAGCAGCCCAGCCCAACCCAACCCAGCCCAGCTCTGGCGAAGGTGCCCAGCACACCTTCATGACACCCATCTTCGGTCGCGACGCTCAGTTTACCTCTTCTTCGTGCCGTCGATGCCCAACACACCTCCTCCTCCTCCTCCTGTCGCAACCTTTCTTCTCTCCCTTCGACAAGTAAACAAAAAACCTTAGCGAATCAAAGATGACATAGGTAGCCGGAGCTGCAAAACGAAGTTGACACAAGTGGCCGGAGTTTCAAATTGAGGTCGACCCATGTGGTTGGAGCTTGACGACACTAGTGGTCGGAGCTGGCGCCGCTGGAGACCACCACTGGGAGAGATTGTTCGACGTGAGAAGAAAGACTGGTTGGCAAACATGAAATTTGTTTCTTCTCAATTTGTTGAGGATAAAGACTTCGGCAGAGGGTTTGGGAAGACTGTCTTTTTTCTTTTTTTATCCAGGGATAAAATGATCATTTCAGTAAATTCCGACCAAAATTCACGTTGACAATTGAAATCAACGGCGTCCACGGTTAGATTGGCACATACATAAAAAAAAGTTAGAATTATTTTGGCACTTTCTAACTTTGCAGGGTTAAATTGACACTTTCAGTATAAAGATAAGGTTATTTTATCACTTTACTCAATATAAATAAATTAAACACATAACTGAAATGGATTAAACTAGAGTGGATTGAATCAAACTGAACCAAAAAGAATCGGACTGGATTAAACTAAATTAGATGGAATTGATCAAGCTGAACAAAAAAAAAACATATCGAATTAAAACTGAACTAGATGGAATTGATCAAACTAAGCCGAACCAAACTTGACTAAATTAGACCGAACTCGATTGATCTGGAACAAACAAAACTGGATTGGACCATACAAAACCAAAATGAATCAGGCTAAACTTAACCTGACTGAACAAAACTTGACTGAAAATGGTTGAAGAGTGCTAGGCTGAAATGGGCCGAATTTAATAAATCTAAATTAAACTGTACAAAAATAAATCGGATTGCATTAGATTCCATTGGAGCGAACATGACTAAATTGAACACTTAATATTGCGAAATTTGTACACACTGTAAATGGATTTCACTAGTTGAAGAAAGCGTTAAGATTTATTTAGGGATCATCAGAAAAACGAAGGGGGAAAACAGCATTTTTCACAACTCGGATAAATATGCACATATCAAGTTTCCTCAAATCCAAAACAAAACAAAAACCTCACTTTAACTCAACACATTGATCCTATGATACACAAACCCCGTCGAAAAGCCTCTAGAAAAGCTTGCCCTGTGGTTGAGTTGTGCCGCTTCTCATCATCGCGCAAAACTCCTCGTAGTTGATCCTCCCGTCCTGCAAAATTTCAACACATTAACTTAAATCTGAGCAAAGACACTGAAAGCGCTGCTATCAAAATGTCCCCGAACACTTACATTATCGGTATCCACCTCTGAGATGATTTCTTTTATAGTTGCTTCATCGCCCATTCCATACTCCATCATGGCAGATTCAAGCTCGTCTCTTGTGATGAAGCTGTTATTACCATAAGCCGGTTTTAGAGCCGATACTAATGTGCCAAAAGATATACCATATTTGATGGATTAGATGAGTTGGGACTAACCCGCTATGATCCTTATCAAAGTGCTGAAACGCCTTGAATAAATGCTCGTCTCTTTCAAGCCTGTGTCTGTGCATTGTTGCCGTGATGAATTCAATGTAATCGATTGATCCATTTCCATCGACATCAGCCTGAAACATGGAATATGAGCGCATGATTCCAAGCAAGAAAGCAGTTTAACCTGTCAAAGGTAGAATTTTTATGTTTCCAGATACAATGTGTGCTATACTTACGGCTTCCATTAGTTGTTTCACTTCCCCCTCGGATAGTTTAGACCCAAGCCGCGCCAGTCCAGACTTTAACTCCTCATATGTGATAGTCCCACTATTATCAGTGTCGATGTTTGTGAACATTTGCTTCAGACCCTTGATTTCCTCCTCGGATAGATTTTCAGCAATGACCTGCAGTAGATGCCATCATAAACAATGTTAATAGGAGTTCTTGAGAGCGTTAAAGAATGGTCTTTCTCTTCCGATTTTTTTAGCCTAATCTTTTCTGAAAATATCAAATGAAGTTCTACGTCTAAGAGCCAAAGTTACAGAAAGAGAATGTGGGAAAGGGGCATAAATGCCACATTGAGACAAACAATTCCATATCATTAATGCAATCGAAACACGGTTAATCACTCACCTTCAATGCGAGTTTCTTGAGCTTGTTCATTGCTCTAAATTGCTTCATCCTGGAGAGCACTGCACTATCAATGGGCTTATCTGAAGCATTACCACCTTCTCTTAACCATGGGTGCTCTGTATAAAGTATAAACAAAGGGAAATATATTAAACAATGGGAATTTGTTGCACAAGTCGAATCCAATTCATATGTTCAACAAAAATATATAAATATTCATTCTGCCATGAATTTCACAACAGTAGCACAATAGATGGTTAATTTATCTACTCCATCTGTCCCTCTTTAACTGTCTAACCTCTTCTTTTTCCAGATTTTTTAATTTTAATATCTTAAATTATGTATATCAATAAATTATAAAACTTAGATGTTCTAAAAATATAAGTTACGATGAATCTAGCAATATACGATACGATGAATTTCACATTTGTATATTTATAGATTTTTTCAATGCAAATTGCATAAACTTTATTGATGAATAGTGAAGTAAAACACGTATAGAGGGACAGAGGGAGTATGTTTCTTTTGGTAATAGACAATGAAAATTGTGCACATTCAATGTCTCTACAGACTCGAACTAATTCAGAATCACAGGCTGAATGTCAATGTACAACCAACTGCAATTTGCATGTTATTTTTAAAAGCATAATAAAATCTTTAAGAGATGCAATTCTGAAGAGAAGAAAGAATTGAAGAAAAAAAAGTATACCGAGAACTTGGGTTGAAGTAATCCGCTTCTTAGGATCAATTGTCAGCATTTTACGAACTAAATCTTTGGCGCTATTTGAAATAGAAGGCCATGGCGCGCTCACAAAGTCGATTTCCCCTTGGAGAATGGCGTCAAAGATCCCTTTCTCGGTTTCTGTATAATAACAAAGATTGTAGAATTTCATTGAAAACAACATGATAGGTTAACATTCAGTAAGTCATTAATCTCTTACCAGCCCAAAATGGAGGTACACCACTTAGTAGAATATACAATATAACACCAGCGCTCCAGATATCTATTTCTTTGCCATAGCTACGTCGCAGGACTTCAGGAGCAACGTAATATGCACTACCAACAACATCACGGTACACCTTCCCTGAGAAGGGTAAAACAGATTGGGATCATTAATCATGGAAACCAATGATTGGAGAAGTAAGGAATTACATATGAAATAAAAACAATGGAAGAATAAAAACAATGGAAGAACAAGTAAGCAATAGATAAGATAAACATGATGGCATTTAATGCATCATCCGTAAAACCAATAAGAGTAGGACTTTACTTTGCCCAAAATCAAACCACACCAGACAGAATCAGGTATGGATTGGAACTGGAATTATCATTTATGATGTGTCGAGGATCAGACCAGAATTTTAGACTTTAATATCGGGAATGGTCCGGACCAGAAAATCGGTTTTGCTCGGACAGGACAGGAAACCCGATGGGTAAAAACGATTGGACCAAAGACTGGACCGGAAATTTTAAAATCCGGTAGCAATCTTTACATTCAGGTATTATTGTCCATTCCTGCCCTAAATCAGAGCAGGTTGGCGGCAGTGTACGGTGTATCCCAAATTTATTTTCCCAATCAAGGGTTTGCTATAAAATACAAATCAAATCAAATGCTAGGTAAGGGAGGGCATGTGACAATCCTAATGTAGGTGAATCAATGACATCTGGTTAAACATTTCAAAATTTCAATCAAATCTTTCTAGACGAAGAGCTCATTGTTTCTAGACGAAGAGCTCCAGAGACCATAGCTCTAACACTCTACCAGAACTGATATGGCGGAACCAGCAGTAAGATGGGGGTTAAAGAAAGAAGCTAAAAGTTTTCCACTTTACTGTAGCATTAGCCGTACGAGTCCTATCCGATCAAACACGCGTCGACAACATTAGTAAGGGCATGAAATGATTTTCGAAAAATGGAAACAGAACTCCCCTAGTAGGACAAAATCAACATTTTTTAAACATGACACGTGTAACGCAGTGAATATGTAACTCCTAATCAATAACTTCCAAATGAATTAGAGCATACTCCTAGATGACCGTGAATCCAACATGGAAAATATACGGAAATGAGCAATGTGGATTCATCTCTTTCAAAACCTCCTAAAAGTATCCATTAAGTTTTTATTACCTACATCAACACATACTAATCCGAGAGCTTATATATTGCACAACATCTCAAAATGGATTGTTGCTGCCATGTAACCTAGAGGTCACCGGCGAAAGCAGCCTCTTCCAACAAAGACAACCTTTTTATACAATGTACTACAAGAGTCCCACTAAAGCAGCAAGAATATAAAAACAACTTCAAGTTAACCACATTCTACCAGTCTAAATCACACACATAATCAAAAACTCCAAAATCAGGAAAAGTGTCCAAACATTAAAATTGACTACCTTCTTCAATGAAGACAGAGAGCCCGAAATCGGTGGCCTTGAGAGTGGACTTCTCATCCTTACTAGCCAGCAAGAAGTTCTCCGGCTTGAGATCCCGATGCATCACCCCCATGAAATGGCAGATATGCACCACATTCACCACCTGCCTGGTCAGGTTAGCAGCATCCCTCTCAGAGTAATGCCCTCTGGACACAATCCTATCGAAAAGCTCCCCGCCGGCGCAAAGCTCCATCACAATGTGCACAGATTGCCTATCCTCGTACGCGCCCTTAAACTCCACAATGTTATTCTGACCACTCAAATGCTGCATAATCTGAATCTCCCTCTTCATATCCTCCTTATCATTCTTGCTCACAAGCTTCCTCTTCAAGATACTTTTGCAAGCATATCTATGGCCGGAAGAATTCTCCGTGCATAAATACGTAACCCCAAACTGCCCTTTCCCCAACTCCTTCCCCAGCGTATACTGCCCTCTTACATCCTCAAATGGCTTCCCGAGGATGGAATTCGGGTCAGGTCGCTCGGGTCTGGGCACGGAGCTGGGTTTTGGCGGCTGCGGGTTAAAGGGTCGCTGCTGCGGCGGCTGGGGGGTGTAGTGCACGGCGGGCTTCTGGTAGTTGTTGTCCTTGTACGCGGCGGTGGAGGTGGCGCCGCCGCCTGATCTGTAGCCGTTGGTGGCAGAAGCAGGGTGGTTTTTCTTGCTGATACAACCCCCCATTTTTTGGTCGGGGATTCAGGATCAAGATTGGGGATTTCGAGATGGGTTTTGGATAAAGATTCGAACTTTGGTATTGTTCGAATGATTCAGATCATCTGTAAGAACTTCTTCTGCTACTTTTCTAGTTTGCTGTATGGTTGACTTGGAGTTGTTCGTCGCACACCAGGGTTTTTTCTTTCTTTATTTATCTGTTTTTGTTTTTTGTTTTCTTTCATTTTGTACTTTCACATTACGCGGATTATTGCAGAACACGTTTGTAATAATATTCTAATGATATCCTTTTAGTTACGTGTAGAAAGAATTTCGTGTGCTTAAAAGTTGCAAGTTTGATAATTTCATATATTTTGACAAACAAGAAATTGGTTGGTATATTCTGCCAATATAGATGCAAAAGTTTTTAAGGTTTAAATAGTTAAGATCTTATTTGACATGTAATTGTTGGCCATTTTATTTGATTAGTTCAATTAGTTGATTTACTTAATATTTAGAGAAAAGTTTTCAAATTTATAAATCAAATATAGTAAGGGGAATCTATTTTCCACTATTCTGTGGGTAAAATTAAGCACTTTTATCTTTCTTATGCTCATTACCATTGCTTTCTCCTTTTGGGTTTCTTTTTGGATATCCAAAATTCTGGATTTAGGTTTTCTTGCATCAATTTTAGTACTTTTGGTGGGAAAACAATCGAATAGTTGCGTTCCCGAAATGGATAAGTTCAGTTCAGCAATGACACCTGGTCATTGATAACGAAGTTCAGTTTTGGAGCAAACACAGCCAATACTCCCTCAGTTTTCATAAATTTGACACATTTTTTCCCGACCATTTCTATAAATTTGACATACTTTTTTAAATATATATTTTTAATTTTATTCGTTTATTCTAAAAAAATAATTTAATTTCATCAACTTATTTCATTTACATAAATTCAACCATCTAAATCTATTCGAACTCATTGAGATGGAGGGAATATTTCATTTGATTGGTTGAACGAAAATTTAATGTAGTTGGGGAGAGGAGCTGGCTTGAGAGATTGGCGCACCAGCTGTGTTTGTTCCATGTTCTAAGCTTAACTCCATCAATTATGGTACCAACCCTTACCAGTTACCAGTTTGATACCAGGCCGATAAATGAACACACGTGTTAGTGAATTGGGCATTGGTTTAATGTAGGGTGATAAATGAGTTATAGGTTGAATACGGGTTGGGTAATGTGAGTTGTTAGAAAATATGAATACGACTTATTTTAACCCATTTTGTGATGAATTAAAATGGGTTAGATCACAAATGAGTTGGGTCAAAATTCGCTCAACCCACAGGTAAAAATATATTTAATACATGGATCAAAATGGTTAAACTTGCGGGTTTCAATCCATATATGAACTCATATGGGTAAAACTCGAGGATTTCAATCAATATAGTGACTCATATGGGTTTATATAACAACCAATATGGGTAAACCCGCGGGTGTCAACCCACATATTGACTCATATGAGTTATATACAAACACATATGGGTAAACCCACGGGTTTCAACCCATATGGGTATTCCCTCGGTGAACCCGCAAACTTAACTCACCCAACCCATATGTTTATATACACATTCAACTCATTACCCATTTTACCCACACCTACCTGGATTTAAAAATAGATAACCCGATTGACCCGCGGGTTGCGGGTCTATTTTGTCACCCTTATTCAATGATTAATCCACCCTCTTTATAACAGAGAGGTTCAAAGTTCTAATCACACCCCTAGGAAGAATTATGAATATTAAAATAATTTATAGCTAGGGATTAGCCGACCTAGTAGAACCGTTGCTAGTGATCCCCACTGTGATTTCTCAGCAGGTATGCGGTTCCAACTTTGGGACGCCAACTATTCAAATGGATGAAGTTTCAAGGCTTCATTGAGTTTCAACAGATTCAAAATTGCGGTGATATTTATATGTAATTTAGTTACGTCAAATATGAGTTTGATAATATGTTTAAATAAAATAAAGAGTGAAGTGCATATATAACCCTACAAAATTCACGAAAGTGCACATATAACCCTGTGATAATTGAAAGTGCAAATATAACATTAGATTAGAGATGACAATGGGGGCGGGGTGGGTACGGATTATGGTACATCCATACCCATGCCCACCTTAAATTTTCAAACCCATACTTGCCTCATCACCTATGGCCGGTACAATATTAAAATCCAACCCCGCCCCATTAGGTATTATCTAAAATCCACCCCGCCTCATCACCCACTTGAGTTTCCATACCCAATTCAAATCCATTTCACTCTCCCATTTATATCTTTAAAAAACACCTAAATTTTACTTTTAAATCAATAATTTCAATATTAAAAGTTTAGTAATATTTACATGAAAATATTATAAGCAAAACATGTGCATTAGGGATAAATAATAGTTTATTATATAATAAATTATTGTGTACATAGTGGGTATAGTGGAGCGGGGACGGGGGTGGGCGGGTATGAACTAATATCAATGTCCGACCCACTACCCATGACGAGTATCAATTTTCATACTCATACCCGCCACACCCCCACGAAAACTACATTCATATCCGTCTCATTAGGGCGGATGCCTGGCGGACCTCCACCAAAACCCGACCCACTGTCATCTCTACCTTAGATAGTTAGTTTATGTGCACATATAACCTTTTCCGCTAGTTTGAGGCTGAATTATATTGAAAAGATGAATTTACTCCTTTGTAAAAAATTAAAAATACAAAAACGTTGAAATTACATTCATACTCCTAAATCCATAATCTACTCATCTTCATTATTCTCTTCTTCTACTGCAACTTACTCACTTTCGAGCAAGGCTGACGGCATTTTGATTTGTCCCCCATTATTCTGTAGTTTCATCATGAGCTTCTAGAGAGTCCATTTGTCCCTTTATTTTATTAAGTTTCTAAAATGTTCTTGATTTATCCCTTTCTTATTAAGCTTCATCATCTTTTCGTCGAGGAAGGTTGTACAATTTGATCTTGACACCGAGCAGATCTTACTCCTCTTCCTCGATGGTATTTTGAGTCGGGCAGGGCAGATTCGAGTCGGCTTTGGCTTTTTGGAGTTGAGCTAAAGCTTATTCGAGTCAGCATCGGCGTCGGTGGTGTAAGAGTCATGTAGGGCTTCAAAGTCGGCGTTGGCGTTGAGGAAGGCTGACAGCGTTGGATTATAGATCTGTTCCGTCGAGGAAGGCTGACAGCGTTTTGATTTAGGCAAGGCAGATTTGAGTCTGATGGGCTGGATTTTTTTGGAGAAGCTGGATTTTTGTTGGCGGGGTTGGTTGGTGTGGCAGCGGAGGTGGAAGATTGTGGGGGTAGCTTTGCATGGTGGCGGGAGTTGAAAGGTGGTGGCGGAGGGTGGAAGGTGGAGGTTTGGATGGGCAGTGGTGGCAGGATGGCTGGTGGTGGTGGCGAGGGTGAAAGGTGGTGGTGGCGAGGGTGAAAGGTGGTGGCGGCGGGGGGTGGAAGGTGGTGAAGGGGCGGGGTGGAAGGTGGTGAAGGGGCGGGGTTGGCTGGGTGGTGGTGGGGCGGCGCCGACAACTTGGTGGTGGAGGAGGTGGCAGCAGAGGAGGTGGAGGTATAGGGCATTTTTGTCTTTTAAATTTTAATATTAGGCTGAAAGGGCATTTTGGTCATTTTTTGCCTGTCAATGGCCGGAAAGGGCCAGTCAATGTCGGAATATAGTTTTTAGGGTTATATTTGCACTTATGTAAAATAGTTAGGGTTTATTTGCACTAAAAATTATTTTAGGGTTATATCCGCACTTTCTCAAGTATATAGAGTCATATTTGTATATTTCCCTAAAATAAATATAAGTCAATCGGACTTAATTGGATCGTTTAAGGATTGGTCAATAAAAAATTGAGCTTTATTTATTAAATTGGCAATTTTCAACTCGTGTGAGTGTGTTTAACATAATTGTGTTTATAAGTAAAATTGATTTATTTTGGCCTACTCTTAAAGCAGTGAAATAACTTCTACTTCTTAAATAAGTTTTTTTGACAGTTTTCCAAACACTAAAAAGTATTTAAGTTATAAACAAAACATTTATAAGTCATATAAATACGGCCAAACACACTCTATGCTAACCAATAAGGATTTGAAATATAATTTAATGATTGTTTATATTTTTCTTAAACATTTTTTTAACTCAACGGCTACTCCCTCTGTCTCAATTTAAGTTGCGCACTTTCCTTTTTAGTTTATCATACCATAAACTGCACACTTTCCATTTATAAAAGTATTACAAGATTTATTGATTGTAAGAAGACACGATTGCCCTTAAACATGAATTTTTTTTTACTATTTTGGGTCAATCCTTATATTTTCGGGCTTAGTCCAAATAAGTGACTGGTATCTACACTAAAACAAACCTATTCTAGAATAAAAAATTAATCTAAGCTAATCAAATTCACTACCTAATCTAATTATCTCTCATTTCTACTCAGCCGCACATTCCTCCCCTTCTTCCTTCAATCCCCATCGTCTTCCTCAATTATCACCCCCGGCTTCTTACCCAACGTTGTGGATAGTATCCGCCATCCCTTCAATCCGCCATCATCTTCCTCAATTCTCAATTTTCTACTCAAACTGCAATAGAATCGACGACAGCGAGTGGGCGAAGATGGGAAGGTGAGGTGATTGCGAAGTGGGTGATGACCGGAGGTGGCGATGATAGTGAGGACACAACTAATCCGGACTTCCATAAAATAAGATTTTACCATAATTTGTAATGGATTAAATGGGTTTTTTGTGATGTACTTATTTGTGAATTTTGGTCAGATTTTGTAAATTAAAGCATCTCTTTGTTGTGGTGGTGATTCATTCTGTTTGTGAGATGCTTTTGTTTTGGTACGTGTTTGTGTGATGCTTTTGTTCGGGTCCAGTGTTGGATGGTGGCTGTGAGTGGATGCTGGTGGGTGCTGGCAGGGATTGGAATGATAGGAGGGTAAATCAGTCTTTGCGGGATTTTGGAAATTTGAGACTTACTCCCTCTCCCTGCAGCTTAAGCTGGGACAGGGAGAGTATAAGATTTTCGTTCAATCTATTACTCTATTCGTATATTTAAATCATTCATTATCCATTTTACCCACAATTCATATTACTTGTATTCAAATAGGTAGGAAAAAGGTGTTGCTAAATCACGTCCTATATTTTACTAACTCACGCCCAGTATTTATACTTTATAAATAGGACGTGTGTTAAAAATTTAAAGTAAAAGTTTAAATAAATCAAAATAAACAATACAAATTTTAATTTATTTTCGACAAGGATGATGTACGGGAAGTAGGTCGACGGAATCTGACGGTGGTTGACTGCGACATTTCGGTGATGGTCCGGTGATCCGACATAGGGTTCGATGATGGTCTGATTGTCGTACACATGGCTCGCATCAGTGGTTCACACATGTGGTTCGCATCGATGGTTCTGACATGTGGCTTGCATCCTGAGCCACTGATGTGAGCCGCAGTTGCGAGCCACCGCCTGAGCATCAATGGACCTACATCGTAGTCGCAGACCATCGTCGGAGTCCGTCAGCCCGCCACCTGCACATAAACTTGCTAAAAATAAATTCAAATTATTATTATTCATTTTGATTTATTTAAAATATTAATAAAAATCATATATATAGCGTAACTAGTAAAATACAAGGCGTAAAATAGCAACTCGCTAAAAAATGAACAATCATTTATAAGCAGATTGTGAATTTATTTTCCACCCTTGTATCATGGTAATGTGATTATAATTATTTATTTTTGGCTATGTTTCTTTTTTTGAGTCCGTCTCCTGCGAGGCCGTTTTATCGTAAAACCAAGGATTAAAGGGAAAACGGTAAAATAGCAAACTAAATTTGGGCGTAAAAGTATAAATAATTTGGACTCGGGTTCTATGATGGAAACAACAAAAAATATAGGGACTAAACAAAAAAACAAAAACTGGCTTATCACCTTATTCTCGCCAGCTCCACCATTGGTTCCTCACCTCTTCGTCGTTACTGCCTCGACTTCTCTATGGCCGCCTCGCCTCTCCAATGTCGATCCGGCTTGTGAAATCTACCTCTGAAATTGGAAACCTAACTCTGAAACTTTCAATTATCGGAAACCTTCGATTGCTACGTTCATCCTTCAATTTGCAGAACGTCGGCATCGAATTCGCAAAAGCTGTCATGCTCTTCTCAAAGCTTAGAGATTGCTGCCCTAACTCAACAGAATCCACACCCGAGGTGCGTACTCGTGTATTTTCCCCTTCTTCTTTGATAATAGCTGGCACGATGGTTTAAATTTGGATTTGAAGTCTTGAAAATGATGATATTCAATTTATAGTTTCAGGACGGGGAGGAGGTTTGGGAGCTTAAGACGGAGTTGGCAAAGGAGAAACTGAAGTAGAAGAAGATTCATATGTGTTTTGATCTTTCTGCTTTCTCTCCTGACACTCTCTCTGTTCATCGCCTTCGGTTATGTGTAGATCCAGGTTTATATATAGTGCTCAGTAGTCAGTATTATGTAGGTTGGTGATTCTGATTTGTACGATTGGATCTGTGGAATTCCGGCCTTTGTAAATAAGTACGAAGGTATTCCCTCTGTCCCAACCCTATTTGCACTTTTATTTTTTTGCCACTATTCGTTGTCAAAATTTGACCAGGTATTTGAATAGATATATGAACAATAATATTGTCGTGTGTGATGTTGTATAATTCGTCGTAACAAGTACTTTTCAAATATCAACTTTTTATTTGATGTTATTATACGTAGGTAAACTTATTTGATAAGATATCAAAATTGTAATTTATTATATTTTTCTTAGTTTAGTATTTTTAGAGGTTTAACACCATACTCTTTTTCCCACTGAGTTTTTTAATGAGGTAGTGTGCTCATATTTAGAATTATTTTTAAATAATGTAAATTAGGAGTTTTGATTTGATTAGAATTAGATTTGGTATTTTTAGATAATGTAGATTCATTTAATAATTCATCCAATATTTGGATTGATTTACTTAGATGAATATGGTAATTATTTATATTTATTTT
>JAULKM010000006.1:22417077-22430660 GCA_032355605.1 Rubia tinctorum
TTCAATTCACACCCTTATTTTTACATTAATTTTTACACCAAATTCTAACCATCCATCTAATCTAATCTCACTCACTCATTAAATCTATTTTAAGTTAAATGATCTCAACCATGAGATTAGATTAGATGGATGGTTAGGATTTGGTGTAAAAATTGATGTAAAAATAAGGGTGTGAATTGAACCCTTCACACACACACATATATATGAGTCCGTCTCTTGAAAGACAGTTTTTCCATAAGTCATATGTTTAAAGTGCAAATTAGAAGAAATGAAGATAAATTTCGACTTGCATGAATCGGGTTATAAATTTCATAACTACTACACGTTGTATAATAATTTTTTAATATTTTAATTAAAACCTTTTGCATTTTATTATTCTAATTTAAAATTTGTCTTTTCATAAACCTATGAAAAGACGGTTTTTCTCAAAATTTTACATAGGTATATAAAGAGTTTTCTCAAAATTGAGCCCCTATATTAATTATGTTTATTTTTCCTTCTTAATTTAGATACTAGTCTAATACTATAATTTGTCCTTTTAATTTTTAGGGCCCAATTTTAAAAAATCTTATTGTAAAAGGGTCCGTATTGAAAAAATTCGTCCAGGGCCTCAAAATACATTGGACCGGCCCTGTTTGTTCGTTTATATGGGATTGATGCACTTTCTTTTTTAAACAAGGATCTTTTAATT
Source organism: Rubia tinctorum (assembly GCA_032355605.1). Taxonomy (NCBI): domain Eukaryota; kingdom Viridiplantae; phylum Streptophyta; class Magnoliopsida; order Gentianales; family Rubiaceae; genus Rubia; species Rubia tinctorum. The sequence goes on from JAULKM010000006.1 coordinate 22,417,769, forward strand.
TCATTCAATAATTCTATTTTTTCTTAGGCATAGTCTTGGGAAATACCGTTTTTTCATATGCTTATGGAAAGACGGGGTTTAATTAAATAATAAAAGGTAAACGGTTTTAGTTGCAACATTAAAAATTTATTATGCAACGTGTAGTATTTATAATTTGTATTTTCATTTCTTATAAGTTGTATTTTAAATCTTGGTATTTCCATAACTTATGTAAATACCGTCTTTTAAGAGACGGACACTTTTTCTGAAAAGTCAATTCCATCAACTCATTCGATTCATCTAGATTCAATCATCTAAAAATATCATTCAATAACTCTATTTTTTTCTTTAAATTCAATTCAATTCGATTCGATTCGATTCATCTAAATCCAATCATCTAAAAATATGATGCGAAACTCATTAAAACGGAAGGAATATTTCATTTGATTAGTTGAACGAAAATTTAAGTTAGTAGAAGTATGTGACGATAATACAGTTGGGGAGAGCTGGCTTGAGAGATTGGCGCACCAGCTGAGCTTAACTCCATCAATTATGGCTGCATCATTATTCATTACCCTTACCGGTAAATATGAGTAAATAAAAGAATAGATATAACTCAATCCGACTTAAATGGATCGTTTAGGGATTTGTCAATTAAAAATTGGGTTATGTTTCTTAAATTGGCATCTTTCAACACATAAGTATGTTTGGCATATCTGTGTTTAAAGGTAAAAATAATTTATTTTCGTTTATTTTGAAAGCATGGATAACTTTTGCTTCTTAAATAAATATTTTTTTACCAATTTACTAAACACTAAAAAAGTGTCTCTTTTGAAAGACGGTATTTCCAGAAGTTATGAAAAGATTAAGGTTTAAACTGCAAATTAGAATAAATCAATATAAAAATTTTGGGTTGCATTAATCCTGCCATAAACTTATAATTACTGCACGTTGCATAATAAATTTTTAATATTGAACTAAAACATTTTTAATATTTTATAATTCTAATTCAATCTCATCTTTCCATATACTAATGAAAAGACGGTCTTTTCCCAACAAAACACTTATAAGTTAGAATCCGGCCAAATACACCCTATGTTAACCAATAGTAAAGATTTGAAATATAAATTAATGATTATTTATTATCCTTCGATAAACTCCCAAGAAATGCGGTCTGTTAATAAGTTTATGAAGAGTCCGCTGTACTTTTTATTTTAAATGTTGTAATTTTTTTAAAATTTAATTATTGTATTTGAAAAGTTAAAAAAATAAGTAATAATGTGTATTTGAATGTGAAATATAAAAATATATAGTATAAAAAAATATTTTTAAATTTCTAAGTTTAGTATGTAATTTAAATAATGCATTGTATAAGGTAAAAAATACGTTGACTGTCCATAAACTTATGGACAGGCCGTCTTTCAAGAGACCTACTATTTTTCTTAATTTTTTTCCCAACTCAATTGGTTGGTCAAACACGCAAGTCAGACTATACTATTCCCTCTGTCCCAAACTAAACTTCACAGAATCTTTTTTACGGTTTTCAAGATACATGTTTGACTGTTAATATGTTTAACTACGTATAATAGCGAAAAATAAATAAATAATATTTACAAACTACTTACTACTACGACAAATTCAACAATATCACAAACGATGATATTATTTTTTATATATCCATTCAAATATGTGGTCAAAATTTGACAGTGTTAACTGCTAAATAGTAAGCATGTAGCTTAGTATGGGACAGAGAGTATAAGATTTTCGTTCAATCTATCATTCAATTAGTCCTATTCATATTTTTAAATTATTTATTATCCATTTATTTACAATTCATATATTACTTGTATTCAAGTAGGCAAGGAAAAGTGAGTTGTTGATTCACGCCCTGTATATTATTAACTTACGTCATGAATTTTTACTTTATAAATATAACGTGTATTAAAAGTTTAAAGTAAAAAATTTAGATAAATCAAAATAAATAATAATGATTTGAATTTATTTTCGACAAGACTTATGTGCAGGAGGCGAGGGATTTTGACGGTGGTCGGCAACTACGATCGTGGCTTGGCGATGATCAGGTGGTCCCACGAAAGGTTCGGTGATGTTCCGACGGTGGCTCGCATTGGTGGTTCACACATGTCGTTCGCATCAATCATTCACACATGTTGCTCACATCAGTTGTTCACACCTATAGCTCGCACTTGGGCCACCGATGCGAGTCGTGGGTGTGAGCCACCGCTTGACCACCGTCAGAGCATCGGTAGAGCTCCGTTGGGCCGTTAGTCCATCGTTTGACCGTGCCCGTTGAGCACCGTCGGAGTCCGTCGACCCACTGTCTGCACATTAGGTTTGTCGAAAATAAATTAAATTTATTATTATTCATTTTAATTTATTTTAATTTTTCATTAAATTTTTAATGCACGTTGGATTTTTAATACGTGACGTAACTAGTAAAATACTAAGAGTAAATTAGCAATTAACTAAGAAAATGAACAATAGATTGTGAATTCTTTTGCCACCCTATGTCATAGTAATATGATTATAATTATTTATTTTGGCTACGTTTCTTTCTTTTCTTATATTTTCATATGAATTTAACTCCAAAATATAATAACAAAAATAATTAAATTAAATTTATTAATTAAAATTAAGTGAAGTGAAGTGAAATTAACTTTTAGAATTAGGCAAAGTTTTGGAAAATACTGTCTTTCCATAGGTAAAGGTAAAATATCTTAGTTACAATATTAAAAATTTATTATGTGACGTGTAGTAGTTAAAAAGTTTATAACCCGATTCATGCAATCCGAAAATTTTATTTTCATTTATTCTAATTTGTGCTTTAAAGTTTGGTTTTTCCATGGCTTATGGAATGACCGTCTTTCAAGAGACGAACTCTTAGAATTAAGTTAAATTCATTTAAATTTCAAAAAGACATAATAGTATATACTATTTAACATGAGGAGAATAAAAATAAGGAGAAATTAAGTAAATACAAGTTGTAACCATGATTTTCTTTGAGAAGATTTTACACTCAATATTTAACTACAATGCCGCTATTACAAACTAAGGCCAAGAAAATGTGCAGAGGTGAAATCGTTTTTGTGCTTTCAGTTTATTAAATATTCAATCTCTCTATTCCACCCCATCAACTGAAATCACAAAGAAACCACTCCATTTTTAACTTGAAACCACTTAGAAACCACTTCATAGCCTTTAAAAAAAAACACTTCATGGATCCCACTTAATTTTCTCTATCTTACTCATTAATTTTACCTTCAATTTTTAATTTAAATAATTTTTTCTACCCAAAATAAATTGAAATGTGAAATTTAATAATACACTAGTAATTTTTGAATTGAATTGAATTTCATTTTTTCAAATTTAATTTTTAAAAATTATTTTATGAACCATAATTAAAAAGAACCTTATATTTTTTAAAAGAATATAATTTCATTTTCTAAATAGAACCAAAATTATTTCGATTTTTTTTATTAAAAACATAATTTTTAAAGATTTTTAAAATTACATAAATTAATTTTCAATTTTGAAAAATTTAGCTATATTTTTTAAAAATTTGTTGGGACACGTGACCCTACAAGATTGGGCCACATGTCCCAATCAGAGCAAAAAATAAATTTTAAAAGGGGAACGCTAGTTGCCACGTGTCTCAATCAAGACTTGACGCGTGGCAATGCGGGAGACCCCTTCACGTGGACTTCTAATCTAAATGAGAATTGAGCCAGTTTCAATTTTCTGAAACCATTGACCGGTTGCTATTAATTGCAACCACTTTAAAACTCTCATTGTGGGGTTTCATGGTTTCAGTTTGATTTCAATGTAGTTTGATTTCACAACTGAAAGCACTCTTAAATCCCCACCGCACATGCTCTAATGTAACACTTTGAAAATGTTGCTTTAGGTGCTAAAATACTGCATTAGATCTAACTCAACATTTTTCAAGATTCACGTAATACTTTTCAAATATTTAAATAACATTTCATAACCTATTGTAACATTTTAATAAGTGTTATAAGAAAAGTGTTACGATAATTCTAATTTATAGCAGTGTGCCAAATACAAATACTATAGGATATCCTTTATGATTCTTGTGTATAGTTTCTCTTTTAATTTGATCCTTTATTTCTTTCAGGGGCCAAAGAAAGGAAGACGAGGAAAACGTTGTCCTCGTTGGCTAATCAAAAGTGGAAATTGAATGTTATAGCTGTCCCAAAATAATGTCATTGAATTGAAAAGGAAATTGAATATTCCCGTGACACATTTGTAAGGCATCTCCTACCAGAAATAGTATGTAATAATACAACATTTAAAATATGAATGTGGACACTTTTGAGTTTTGATATAAATAAATAAGTAAATTATGTACTTTCATATTTTGCCAATTCAATCTGCACACTTTGACTTTCAACAGTTGATTTAAAAAATGTTTGATTCTTAATATCTTTTATTGAGGATAATTAAAACTTGTAAAAAGTTGATATTATGAAAATATAACGAATCAAACAAGGTATCACTCAATAATATTTATATGTATACACCTATTCAATTTTATGGTCAAAGTTAAGAAATTTTGACTAAATAAATAGTTAAATTGCAACTTGAATTTGGGCAGAGCGAGTACTACTGTATAAAATTTCAAAAGAAACAAAATAAAACTCGAACTCACATTGAAATATAGGAATCAAAATGGATTAATTCAACTATACACAAATTTACACCAGTCAAAAGAAACACAAGAATAATATAATGTACATTCTAGGAATACTACGCACCCAATGACCAAAGCCAAAGAAGAAGAAAAGTACACTAAAAAAAGAAAGCATTCCCCAAATCATCGATCTGGTGTTAATCAACCTCAGGAATGCTCTGTAGACGCGGCCTCCACAACCGTTGATGCTGCAGATTCCTCAGATCATCCTCGACATCATCGCCACGATTAGCATTGATCAGCCTAGCCAAGATCAGGTCCACCGGCATATCGTGCACCTCAACCTCTCCCAGCAACTTCTCCAGCTGCTTCTTAGTGATCTTGATCTTTATCTCCTTGTGAATATGAGTGGAATTAGCTGATGAACCAGCATTTTTACGATCATGATCGAAAAACCCTTGCTTTTCTGCCTCATCAACCCCTTTTTTCGTCGCAAACAATGAAGAATCATAATGATCTCCATCACCTTCTTCATAATCTCCCCATCCCATAGATGATGATTCTTGAGTGCTCCTTTTAACCCTAAGGCAGTTCCCCATTATCGAGTTAAAGGTCGGGATTTCGAGTTAAAATAAGCGTGTTTCCTTGTCCTGTTTCTATTCTATTGCTATGAATATGAAGAAAAAAATAAATGAAAGAGGGGGAGAAAGTGGAGCTTCACATAGGGTGAAGGTATTTATATATAGGAGAGGATAGGAAGTTGTAAAAGGTGGTTTTGGTGGAGGGGAAGATGGTGGGAAAGGGCAAGTTTGAAAAGAATATCTATATTTGCATGGTTGGTTGACCTATTCTTTATTTAGAAGATAGGATTAAAACAAAATGAGTTGGAGAGTTGAAGATTAGTTTACTTGTTCTTTTCATTTTATCAAATTAATGATTGAGACTAAAGCTAGCAAATTGAATAGGTCTTATTGTGGTCATGAATGACTTATTACACTCTTTTTTTTCCCATGTTTTCGTAATTTTGATACTTTTAACTTACTGTTTTTCTTTCCAAGTTAAGATGCATAAAGAGCATTGAGTGGAGGGGGTAAAACGTTTATTAAATGGCTGAAAATGATTCACATTTTACAATAAGGAAAAGTAACAATTTTAGATTTAATATATAGAAATAAGAAGCGTGTCAAAATTGAGAGAATGAGGAGTATTAAAATTGTCAAATCCAATCTGTAGGGTTATTGAATCCCAAAAAGAGCGGATTGATGGACATTTTGGCCATATTCAGTTCAACTAATCTCAATTTCAATTCAGTTCAGTAAAATTTTGAATTGATATTATTTAGTTTAGTTTTGATCAATAATTTTTATTTTATTATTATATTTTCAATTTGTTTTAGTTCAATAAAAGTTCGGGACAACATGGTTTTAGTGTATTAGGGCCAATTATTTGCAAAATCATAAGAAGTATCTGCGACTAGAAAACATAATGAAGTTTAGTTTTACTAGCAACACTTTGTGTGAGTATTATATTTGGCTGGAAAGTAGAAATCTACCTACTAGAGCTAGCCAGCACAACAAAAGGGGAAATTAAAGATTTCCCAAGTGTGAAAAGCTCTTCATGAAGGAATCAATTGAAGATCCAAAAAATGAACAGAAATGTGAACGTGAAAATGTCAATCGAATCTTGAATTTCGTATCACCTACTCTGGTTTTCCAAGTGTTAATACACCTTTGCTATTAAAAAAAAGAAATTGGATGGAGGTTGGAAGTGAAAATTATAATTTCAGTGATGATATTACAAGTATTTTAACTGAGAAAATAGCAGTGTATTTCAATTCTTTCATTTTTTATTATTAAAATCGTCAATGACAGAGATGTTTGAGAATCCAGCCATTTATATTAATCAGATTGATCAAAAGATCTACCTTCAGATGATTTTTACATTGAAGTGGGATGAACTCACTACTAAAAATTAGAGATATCGTAACACTTTCCCTGCAACACTTATTTAAAATGTTACAATAGTTTATAAAATTTTAATTAAACCTTTGAAAATTGTTACATAAATATTGAAAAGTGTTACCTAAATTTTAAAAAGTGTTACGTTAGATCTAATGCAACATCACCTAAGATAATACATATAAAAGTATTGCAATAGGTTCAACTTAGTATTATTAGCACGTAAAGTAACACTTTTTCAAGTATTACCTTAGGTAATGTTGCATTAGATCTAACGTAACACTTTCTAAAATACAGGTAACACTTTTCAATATTTATTTAACACTTTTTCAAAGGTTTAACTAACATCTTATAATATATTGTAATATTTTTAATAAGGGTTACACGTTCTACTAATTTTGCAGCAGTGACTCATGTATTGAGTCGCTAAATAAATATAGTTCACATGCATGTATATTTTATGTATTGTTTAAATGATGAAGTAGTATAATAGGAGAGAATAAAAAGAATAGTAAAAGATTTAATAATAGAGAGTGAAAATTTACATGAAAAACAAATCAATGCTTTAGAGAATTTTAATATTTGAAAGTTACATTTCACCACAAATATAACAAATCCCACCATATCTTGATAAACATTGACAAATATGAAAATAAAATTTCAAATCGGACTAAGTGTTTGTTTAATATTACTTTTTTTTGAAATCATTTAAGATTGCATTTTTAGATAGAGTATGTCTCTTGAAAGACGATCTTTTCATAAGTTATGGAAAAACCAAAGTTTACACTGCAAATTAGAAATAATTAAGATAAAAAAATTTGGATTGCATTAATCAGGTCCTAAACTCATAGCTACAGCACGTTGCATGATAAAATTTCAATATTACAAGCAAAACCTTTTACCTTTCTATAATTCTAATTGAACCCAATTTTTTCATATGTTTATGGAAAGATGATCTTTATCAAAACTTTGCGTTTAGATATATACAATTGAAAGTACCAATTAATGATGGAATATGTATACTCCTTCTGTTTTCTATTTATGGCACCATATGTTTAGATGTTTGGATTTATGTGAAGAAAATGAATGGATGAAATTGAATGTTGAAAGTAAAAAAGTAGAATGAGTGGATGAAATTGAAGGAATCTTGTCAAAAATGAAAAGAATGTCAAATAAAAGAAAATATTCATTTATAATAAGCGTGTAATAAATAACAAAACAGAGAGTATTAAAATTGCAAAATTAAAATTGCAAAATTAAAATTGCAAAATTAAAATTACCGAGGGAGTGAGCATGTTGATGATGGTAACTTGTCAAAGAGTCATTATACTATTTAAGCCAATCACTCAACCACTATCGTGACTCACAATTACTACAACATCATTAATTTACTGACCCAAGCCACTGAGAAATTGACACGAAGATTAAGGGCATCAATTAGCCTAATCTAGTGACCTGTACTCTTACATACACCCTCGGTCCCAACATCCAGCAGAATTAATATGTTTAATTTTTCACAATCTTTAATGATCATATTTGACCGGCAATATATCTAACCATATATACCAATTTTGCATAAAAAATAATATTTAGAAAATATATGTTAAGATGAAGGCAAAGTCTTGGGAAAGACGGTATTTCCACAGGCTTATGCAAAGACGATGTTTAATTATAATAATAAAAGGTAAAAGTTCTTTGTTGCAATATTAAAGTTTTATTATGCAACGTGTAGTTGTTATAAATTTTATAACCCGGTTCATACAACCCAAAAATTTTATCTTGATTTTTTCTAATTTACACTTTAAACCTTGATTTTTCCATGATTTATGGAAAACCCGTCTTTCAAGAGAAGACTCAAGAGAATAATACAATTCTTATCAATATGAGAAGTGAATATATTTAATTTCTTCAAGTCCGCATCTTTTCAACAATTCACTTTTCACCCCATAATTTGAGTAATTCTGCTTTTGCCTCTCTTTCTTCATTTCTGGAAAAATGTCTAACCATGAGACGGTGTCGCAGGAGACGGACTCTATTAAAAATATAACTTAAGATAAACAAATTTTATTTAAAATCTTTAACACATAGAAATTGTTTTTTTCATTTGATGCTTTACACTCAAATATCAAATTCATAAAATTTGCACGCAAATTGTAATATGGTAATAAAAGAATAAAATGATAAATTTAATTGGAGAGGGTTTTCTGTTATGCATGAGTTCTTTAAAAATGTTTTAAATGGAAGTGAGTGCATCTTTTGTCAGATGTGCAATGTCGTCTCAAATTTTACGCTGATAATAAAAGAATAAAATGAGCAATTTAATTGGAGAGGGTTTTCTGCTATGCATGAGTTCTTTAAAATTGTGGCACTAACAAGGAATGCTAGAATACGGAATACTGGTCAGGGGACGAATATCCAAGACCCGGACGCGGACCTGCTATGGCTCTCTCAACATGAGAACTCGGGAGAGGAACCAATTCTGAAGTCAAGAAAGGTTGGCGATATTAACCTACTATGGTTAAAAAAGGATAAGAGTGTTGATCATCTATTTCAGGATTGTAACATAATAAAGACTGATGCGGCATTCTGCAGATCATGAAGAGATGGGGTTGTGGCCTGGTGTGTACAATAGACACACACAAAGGAAGGATGGTTGGGAACATCAAGAATCAAAACATTATCAGCGGTTCAAGCAGAACTAACACCTATCGTACAAGCTATGATGCAATAAAGCTACCAAGGTAAACGCTTATCAAAACAGATTGCGAGAATGCAATGCGCCACATCACCAATTACCCGGATATTCCACCAGATGTTAGGCAATTAGAGAAGGAAATTCTAATTCTAGGTATGGTGTTTTATAGTTTGTCAAATGTAAAAGTAGATAGACTAGAAGTGACTCAAGCGCATAATCTAGCACGATCTGTCTCAACCGGTAACCCAAACTTAATTCCTTAATGAATAATGATCAATGTTTCTCCAAAAAATAATGTTTTAAATAGCAGTGAGTGCATCTTTCTTTAAATGTGCGATATCATCCATCTTCAAAACTCTAAAGAGTCCCCTCAACATTTCGACAAGCGTAGTTGTTAGGATCATTGAGATTATTTTTTTGCAGATATATTTTAAAAATTAATATGTGAAAGAATAAAATATAGAATATGAAAGCAGAATAGTTCAAACGGAGCGAGGAGGAATATTAACTTGAGTTAAGATTATATACCAGAATAGTTAAACAAAAGTATTATTTTATGAATGTAAAAAAGAGAAGAAAAAAAGGCTTATTTGTAAGTTAGGACCGCTTGGATCGCATGAATTGCTGTTAGGAAATAAAATGAATTTTTGTTGACTAAATTTAAGAAATTCAAGTTTTGAGCTCTTCTATTTTCTATATAAAAAAAATCTAAGTTGGTGGTGACGAATTCTTCAGGCTCCTCGGAAAGAAATGGGGTAGAGATACATATGATCCAAGTTTGAATTAAATTTGTGCCTATATTTTGGAATTATGATTTTAAATCTTAAACTATGTGTTTAAATGTTGAGATTCTAATTATCAAGATCCTAATCAAATTATCAAAAATCCAAGTAATGACAATGAATTTTCAAAGGCTGAGGTATCTGAGCTATGTGATGATTCAGAACTTTGGAATAGCAAAATCTTCAAAAATATACTCAGTTCCGCAATGATCTTCCTAATTTGACTTTTAGAGTCAACTGCATCAATTTTTAATTACTAATATATATGTTTGTGAATGTAAAAAAAATCTGAAAAAAATATTAGTTAAAAAATACTCATATATTATGATGAAGCTAAAACCATATCACATAATAATAATCTTACATATATGTTAAGAGAATTTAATGGTTGAAGTTGGGTCAGTTTGACCCTAAAAGTCAAATTAGGAAGATCATTGTGAGACGGAGCCGGGGATGGCAGAAATATTGCTGAAGTTAGGTTGAAGTTGAAGCTGAGTAGGAGTTGAGTGTACTCAGAAGTGTTGGTAGATTCAAGCCATCTCCCTTGATTGCCTGTTTAGGCATGTTTAAGATTTGACTGACTCCTCTAAACTTGTAAGCTCTCATCCACGGAGAATCATACCGCCTCCCATTCGCCCCGTCCAAGCATGTGAAATTTACCTGCTTGCTGAATACAACCACCTAGTTTTTCAAATTTTGGGAACTGTGAATCTCATTTCCCCAAATCTTTTCACTCACTTTTCCCCTTCTTTTTTCAATGTTTTCATTGTTGATTTTTGGACTCCCTGATATTCTCTCGAATGTCTTCAAATTAGCTGAGCCCGCATCGATGCCGTCTCCCAAACCGCCTTCGTCGCCATTGATGTCAATTTCATAGTTTTGGAGAAAAATTGTTGACCTGACCTTAGTTTCCATAAAATCTTGTTCTTGCTTGGGTGCGAGAGGTATGTTTCTTGTATGACTCGATTGCTTATGTTTTGTGTTCTTGCCATACGGAATAATACCGATAAGAACAGAACATCGGATGATTTAGCCCTACATTGTTGATTCTAAATTATATGATTTTGCCCTAACCCGAATTAGTCCGATGTAGTTAGGAGGCAGAGTTGTTGCCTTAATAATGTGTGTTATTCTTGTGCAGATGAATGATTGAATGGATTTCGACTTGAACGTTGAGTTAGTAGAATCTCCCAGCACTCCCACCGTTCAATTCTTTGGTTTAGGTGAAGATATAGATGAAGAGGAGGAAGTTGTTCCTGCTGATGGTGCGGAGATTGATAGAGTGGTAGTGGAGAATGCACTTGAGGAAGGGTTGGAGAATGGGTATGAAGATGAATTGTTGAATGATGAGGACGAGGTTGTTGTTGAAGAGTTAAGTGAAGATGGCGATCTTATTTTCTGGATGATGAGCCATCAGAATGTTGGGATAGAGGCTACATATGATGAAAGAGGATGTGTCGACGATGTGACAAAACCTGGTAATGGGATGGAATTCAGCACGGGAGAAGATTTTGTTCCTCACATTCATCGATATGCACATTCGAAAGAATTCCAAGCTCGGATTAGAAGTTCTTATCATTATGATAAGTACAAGAATGTAGGTGCTCCTTGTAGGGCTACTGGTGGGAGGATCACAGAGAGTGTGTACACAAAACATTATAGAATTTGTATGGTATGCCAAAAGCAAGGAAACTTTACATCTAGAGCAGTGTCTACAAGTACCTCAACCCAGACATGCAAGACTGATTGCACATATGGAGTGATCGCTAGGCAGCAATTCAACGGAAATGGGACTTGGAGGATTACAAGCGTTTATGAATGCCACAATCATGTATGTGAACCAACTAATTCTCGAAACATGCCAAGATATCAGGTCCTTAGTCCCCGAAAACTACCCAAAATCTGGTTTAGGGGACCGAAAGTTTCATTTTGAATTAGTAGGGTACTGAAAGGACGTGGTTTTGGTCTCGGAGGCCAAAAGATGGTATAACATTCTATGCTAGGAACCAAAAAATAATTTAATCTAAAATATATAAGTATAAAATTTGAAATGAAAACACTGTATAATAACCAAAAACAATACGACATACAAAGGTAATACGAACAATACATAGAAATTACTGAAAACCATGAAATACCTATAATAAGTTGTTACAATAACATGAACTTGACTAATGAAAATGATTCCAAGCATGTTCGACCAAATCTTCTTTTAACTGGTAATGTGTTGGTCTATGCTAGATTGTGGATCGTCTTTGGACATATTGGGCAAAATCAGCTCGGCGTTTATGATTTGGACTCCATTGTACTTTATCATGTAAAGACGTCGTCGATTGTGTATAGTCATAGTCAGGGTCGTGCACCATGTTATCATACTCAACAATCATGTTATGTGATATAATGCATGTTAAAATAGTCTTACTCACAAATTGCATGTCCCACATATATGTCGGGTAGCGAATGATATGGAACTAAGCTTGTAACACCCTAAATGCACGTTCAACATCCTTTTGATAGTTTTCTTGAAGTTGTGTGTAATGCTTTGCCTTCTCATCTATTGGAACGCAAATAATTGGCATAAATGTAAACCAATCTGGATATATACCATTTGTTAGATAGTATCCCGTCTTGTATGTGTTGCCACGAACCTGAAAGCGAGCAAGTGGCGCCTTTCTTGACATTACCTCATCAAATAATGGAGATCGATTAAGAAAATTAATATTGTTACATGAACCCGGAACATCGAAGAATGCATGCCAAATGTGTAAGTCATAAGAAGCAACTGCCTACAATATGATTGTCGGTTCCC
>JAULKM010000006.1:22437869-22449078 GCA_032355605.1 Rubia tinctorum
GGGGTGCCGGGGTGGGGGGGGAGGGGTGGCGCTGGGGTTCGCCGGGACGAGAGGGGGCCCTAGGGTTGTGGGGGGTGGGGGACTGGGTGTAGCTCAGCGGGCTAGTGGCGCTAGGGTTTCAGTGATGGGGGTTGAGCATCGAGAGGCGGGGGCTGGTTGCGACAAGTGGACTAGGGTTTCACGGTGGTCGGGGCGAGGGGGAGGTGGTGGTGGTTGTGGGGTGGAGGGTGATGGTGGCAAGGTGGAAGGTGGTGGTGGAGAGTCTGGATGGTCGTGGGTTAGTAGCAAGCTGTGGCAAGTTGGCGGCGGTGGTGGTGGTTTTAGGAAAAAATTGCCCCAACACTTTTAGATTTTTGGGCAAAGGGATTTTTTGTCATTTTATATGCGGTCAACGTCGATCAACACCGGAAATTGTGTCTTAGGGTTATATTAGCACTTTCATCAACTTGTTAGTGTTGTTTTTGTACTAAAAATATTTTAGGGTTATATTGGCACTTACTCAAGTGGGTAGGGATATATTTGCATATATCCCTATTTATATTTACCTTGAGAGCTAAAACTTTCACGTGTCTTGAGCAAGTTGACCAAAAAGTGTGCAAATTTGGTTAGGACGGGGGAAATATCTCATATTGAAAGTGGAGAGACTAAATGTGCAGCATATAAGGTTTGTGATTTACTCCTATTAACCAATTGATTTTAGGATGAAACTCCTCTAAGCTTATGTGCTTGGGTGTGTTGCACTTATGCGCTTGTGCTCGTGCACATGTCCCCAAAATAATTATCCCTACATTAACTGAGCAAGTGTATGCACATAGTTCGCTGCAATTGGTTGCTTACTGTGATTCTAATTCGGTCGCTTGTCCTCTTACACCCCTTTAAAATTGGTCTTGGAGGTAGGTTTCAGTGGTATTATATTTCTATAGTCCAACTTGAGGATGAGTATTGTGATATTATGTACAACATTATATTTTGAAAATCTCTTGCACGCGAATAAAATTAATCATTCATATTTTAACACATGAATAGATAAATTTTACATTTATTTAATAACTTAAATATTAAATAAAGAAATTTAAAAAAAACCAGTTTTCCCAGCTTTCCATGGGGCAAGACATTTTAAAGAGGTGGCAAGAGGGTTTTTTTAAATAATTGATTAATATAAGGATGCTATAAGAATAGTGGCAAATTTTATTCTAAAATTTTATATATGTGTTGATATGAAGTAAATCACATGATGACACGGTTTAATAAATTTATTTTTATAACAAATCTTGTATATAAAATGACAAAATTTTGGGAAAGACCGTTTTTCCATAGGTATATGAAAAAATGAGGTTGAATTGAAATTATAGAAAAGTAAAATATTTTAATTGCAATATTAAAACTGTATTATGCAACATTTAGGAGTGATAGATTTATGATCAGATTATTATAATCCAAAATTTTTATTTTATTTTATTCAAATTTACAGTTTAAACCTTAATTTTTTCATAATTTATAAAATTATGTAATTTATCTGAAATACAGTAGTACTCATGAGTAGTTTCCCGAAGATAACTGCCTGAAAGTACCATAGGACACTCTCTTGCAGACGCGCGTAGGCCACTTCTCTCCACCTTACAAGTCCAGCGCAGCAAAATTAGTGCTGATTTTACAGTTTGGGGAGTATCGTCTACCATTCTCTCCATTATTTTATTGATATTTTTTTGTCCTCCGTCAATTTTATAAAATTAAAAATAGTCAGGCCACTTTCCAGTTTTGTAAATTTTAATATAATGAAATTTAAATTAGTTTAATTATATTATTTTTAATTTATTTTAATTTATTAATGCAATTAAATTACTAGTTTGTTTACTCACGCAATGTAAAATATAATTAAATAGAAACTGATGTTTTCTTTACTTTAACAAAGAAATAGTTTTACTTTATACACATCATTTTCAATAAACACAATCTATAATTGATAATTCACCAGTTCAAATTAACACCTCTGCTCATGATAAGTAGCAATTGTACTCCTACAGTCCTACCTTATTTAAGTGTAGATTAACATAAATCTTATGATGCCCTATTAGTTCTCTTTCTTCTTTTTTAACCATAAATATGGTAAACAGTATAGATGCCTAGCAATATTTGATAGGGGTGAGTTGCTAAAATAATCATGTGTACTCATTATTACATATGTGTCCTATAGAAACCCCTCTACTCGTGGGTGCATGAAGAGGCTGAATACGAAAATCTAAATGTTTTTAGGATAAATACAATACGAAGAAGTCTTCTAGAAGGTGTACAATCGAGACAAGGTATTCGGTCCTTCTGAATCCGCTTCAACCTCAAAAGTAAAAAACTGGGGGTGTGACCGGTGTTGTATCCGACACTTCTAAATGCGTATCCCTTCTTTTGGGGTTGAGGTCCACACCACCTCAAATAGTTGTGGGATTCTTAAAATGTTAAACCGAGATTTGATTTTCGATCCTTCAAATTTTGCTAGTCTTCAGCATTAAGGTCTATAATCTAAATAAGTATTGCCGACTCTTCTGATATAGTATAACAAACCTCGATGGAAGTCTAGGAATTTCACTTGCATGTTCTACCTTACGGATGTAGTCCAAGTCCCAAGGATTTGATAATATGATACTCCCTCCGTTCAGATGACATAATTTTCTTTTTTGTCTGTCTCATGAAAAAATATCAAATGATATGTTGTAAAATTTTAATAATGTTCTCTTTAATTATTTTAACAACTTTCAGATTGGTCTACTATTTTATCAAAATATCCCTACTTTATCAATTATTCTGTCATAACAATTTGCATAAAAAATGAGTCAAAAGCAATTGTGCACATATCTGTGACAGGGCGAGTATATTAATTGTAAATATACATTAAAATAATTGAAATTCACTCAAAATGAACCCCAAATTCACATGAAATTCCATTTCCACCGCATGCGGTGGCCCTCATCCTCCCTATATATACATCCCCATCCGTCGAAGCTCACTATGTTCTTTTCATTTCTTCCCTCTCTTCTCTGTAATCATTAATGGAGTCATCATAGAAAATAATTATTTAAACAAAGATTCCTGCTCATAGACTCTCCCCTGATTTGGTCCTCCGGAAAACCTATCATTCTCCGGCAATCCCCACTGACAGAATTCTGAACTGGGTTGCCGGAGAAACGACCGACGATCAATGGTGAAGGGTCGGAGATTGACGAGCAGTCGGAGTGAGCGGTTGCTAGGGAGCTACGGCTACGGTGAAACCCAGGAGAGGATCAACGAGTCGCCGGAGCTCCGGGAGGATGACGTCTGGTCAATGATGGACGGCATGGTCAACGGCGGCGATCAGTTCGTGCATGATCACCGGAGTGCGTGGAGTCCAAGCGCTTCCACCGAGAGTGACGGGACGTTCAGCGGGGGTAACTACAGGGGTAACTTCCGCCGCCCGCCGCCGCCAATCTCCGACCACGACCATCTCCGCCGCCAGCTTGGAGGGCTGTCATTGGCCTTCGAGGACCCTAGCGGCACCAATACGACGTCGTCTTCTCCGATGATCGTGCACCAATTCCGGGCACAGGAGGGTGGCATGCCGTCGCCACGTGGCAGGCATATGGCCACGTCAGCTCCGGTGAACGTGCCGGACTGGTCCAAGATCTACCGAGTCGACTCGGTGGAGTCTCTCGTCGAGTCGGACGGCGGCGGCGATGACGACTCGGAGTGGGTCCCGCCGCACGAGTACCTGGCGCGTGAGTACTCACGCAGCCGGAAAATGGCGGCGAACTCCGTGCTGGAGGGCGTGGGGCGGACGCTCAAGGGCCGGGATCTGAGCCGGGTTCGGGACGCCGTCTGGAGCCAGACCGGGTTTGATGGGTGAAAATGAAATGGATGCAAAGGTTAATTTGGGTAATTTAGTCCATGGTCGAGGAAGAAATTTTAAATCGTCATCTGAAATCAGAACTAGCAAAAATTAAGTATAAAAAATGGTTGGTAGTACGTTTTGTATTTCTGGAAACTGTTGTTTTTAATTGAAATTGGCAATAATTCTGGTCGAGTTTTGAAAATGAGTGGAAAAAAAAACAAAAACGAAAAGAAAATTATTACTCACTGACTCAATCAGTGCAAAAAGTTGTCCCATGATAATACTGGACTGGGGGTATTTTTCGATTGAGACGAGGGTTTTGTCCTAAGCACTCGGGTTTTCATTTTCCAGAAATTTTCTGGTTGTATTTATTTATGAAATATTGGAAAATCATATTGTTGTTTTTTGAAGGATGTGGGGATTGAGATATATTATACTAGTATGTTGCATTTTTTGATGATGCGACAGCTGTGTAACCTGTTATATTATTATTGAGCTTGAAGATAAATTTTATACCAGCTGGATTAATTCATTTTAATTAATTATAAATCAGTCGAAGAAATATGTGGATGTAAAACACTTATATGTGTTAATGAAACACATATCATACGAGCAACACTTTTTTTAATGTAAAAGGAAAGTACACTCTTCAAATTAGTGTTTGACGGTTTAATTTTGATTTTTTTTATTAAAAAAACACATATCATAGAAAGGTTGTTGATCTTTGTAGATCTATTTTTTTTATCTTAGCGAGTGGAGAAATTTGTGTCACAAGCATCCACTTAAGGCTTGTCGCAATTCACAGAGAGCCGTTTCCGATCAGTTATTTCATCTGATTCCAACAACTCCGACTAATTTACAAAGTTAATAGAATTCGTGTTCGGGGATGTAATAAAAAAAGCGTTGATTAGTTCCAAATCTGTGAATTATTTTTAAAAATGAAACTTGGGTACATGACGTCACTTGCAGTGATGACGATGTTATTTGGTGTGGGATTTAGTTGTTGATGGCTATTCTAATTCAATTTGGTTCAATTCATTTTAGTCTGATTTGAATCGATTGAAGTCGGTCAGGTTAAATTAGACATTAACAACTCTAAATTACTAGACCAACTGAATTTTAGTATAAATCTCAAACTATTATAGAGGTTTAGGAAATATAATTTAGAATTTTAAAATCTCAATGAAATGAGTATCTACCATACCTCATTAGATCAATCAAAATATTGATGACTTTTATCCGATTGATGTTGAATATCTAAAAGAGTTCGATTTTTAAAACCCAGCCTAATCAAACCGAGTCTTTCAAGTTTATGGAAAGACGATTTTTCCTAACTCTTTGTCTTTCTAAAATCCTACCAATATATACTATAGTATTTATTTTAAATAAATATTGTAGAAAAAATGACGTGAGAAAATTTAACATCTATCACATCGAGTTACAAAAGAGTGAAGAACATATATTCATAGAGAAAAAGGAACGAGGTTAGAAGGTTCAAAATCTTCCTCATTTGTACACATATAGGTTAGAATGGACATGATTAGCATTATAACTATTTTTACTCATCCATTACATCTCAATCCTTAGAATGCTATTTTAATTGATTATTCTAATATTTTATTATAAGCGTCTTATTTCGAGATAATTTGATTTGATTCTTACAAAAATAAGTAGTGACATTTTTGCCGTATAATATTGGCAATACAAGACGATTATTTTACTAGTTAGGAAAGCATTATTGATTTTGGGATATATACACATATAACTCCACGCAGTTCAGTAAGTGTAAATATAATTCAGAGATAATTTTAGTGCAAAAATAACCTTAACTACTTTACATAAGTGCAAATATAACTCTAAAGACTATTCTGGCACTGATTGGCCATTTTCGGTCATTGGTTGACCGATAATGACCAAAATGCTCTTTCAACCTAATACAAAAATTTGAAATACAAAAATGTCCTTTACCTGCTACTATTCTACCACCATTGTCACCCCCACCACCGCAGGCTACCTCCAGCCCGCCGCTGTCACCCCCACCCCCTCCACCATCAGCCACCCCCACCTTCCACCGCTAGCCTTGCTAACACATTCAACTTCGCCAGCCCCCACTGTCTCGTTAGTCTTTCCCACCGCCACCCCCAGTCCCGTCAGCCTTTCCCCAACCGCTAACATCGACGCCACCCCCTAAGCCTCCCTTCGGCCAACGCAGTCAGCCAACACAACTCTAGCTCCGTCAGCCTTCCCCACCTCCCCCCTAGCGCCATTAGCCAACACAATCCTAGCACCGTCAGCCTTCCCCCCGCTCAGCCCAACCCTAGCGCTGTCAGCCTTCACCCCAGCTCAGCAAAACCCTAGTGCCGATGCCACTCCAACCCCATGTTCGCTCGAGCCCCCACCGATCTGTGTGAATTTGTAGAGATCGGGAATGAGGCAGAGTTGCATCCATCGGTGCAAATTTGCACAATTTTCGCTAGGGAATGAAATGAATGAGGCGGACTTGTAGAGATCAGGAATGAGGATTGAGAAAAATTCAAGAGAGGAGGGGGGAAGGCTGATGCGGGTGAGTAAGGAAAGAATAACAGGGAGGAAGAATAGGTTAGGGTAATAGTCAATTCAATTTTTTTTTCCTTTTATTTTTTCTAAGTGTAAAATGGTTTTTTCACCGAATTTCGGTCTCAAACTGCTGGAAGAGGTTATATGTGCACATATACTAACTATCTAGGGTTATATTTGCACTTTCAATTATTAAAATGTTATACTTGCACTTATGTGAATTATGTAGGGTTATATATGCATTTCACTCTTATCTATACTATATACTAAAAGAGCAACTATTGACCAAATGTAATTCACACACTTAGTCATGTAAGCTTTGTCATGTGTCACTTCCACACTTATTCACATCACTTTTCCAAGTGTCGCCTTTAAAGATTACCATATATGACTATTCAATGCTACATTTATTCTCCTATATACCTTGATTAATGCAATTACACATGTTATTTCATGCATCCAAATTTTCAATTTTAATCGGCTAATGTGCTCCCTCTCAAAGGTTTAACATCTACTTTCATATTTACCTTCCTGACTTAATTCATTTCATGTTCATCTTTTAATCAATATATCATTAATTTGGTCAGGCTAATCTACTCACTCGCAAATATTTATCTGTCATACCTACATTATCTTAGAAATAATTAGATTATTTTAAGCAAATTTAACCTGGTAACTAAATTTAACCTATAAATCATGTTTATTATCATATCTAATAATCTAACAATATAATAATTCAAACTATATAGCCAAATACTAATTTACCATATTATTATGTAATCTTTATTCTTCTTTTTAAGATTTATTCGAATAATATGAATATGTAGTATAATTTAAATAGTTTATAACATTTTATTTTATTTTTCTTTGAAAACATGTATTTTTATATTTTCTTTTAAAAGAGATATAATTTTATAAATTCAGTTAAATAATTATTCATTCATTATCAAATGATATTTCTTAATTTTATCACTATAATTTTTACAAGGTAAAATATTTGTATACAACAGTTAATAATTTTTGACTTAAAAACTATATGTGTCGACAAGGATCGTCGATTTTCTTTCATTCAATGCATTATAATATTAATTAATATATTGATTTATTATACAGTTTGCACCATGTGTAATTCTCATATACATATGACAATAACTTACTACTTTTATAAACTATAATTATATTATGTTTTAAATTTGCGTTCAAAATTTGTGCATCGGCACGAGGTGTTGTCTAGTTTTTTTTAATAAATAGTGACATGTTTGTCGTATGATATTGGCTACTTCCTCCGGTTTTCTATAAGAGGTACCATAGGTTTAACTGTTTGGATTTAGGTAAAAAATGAGTGGATGAAATTGTATGTAGAAAATAAAAAGTAAAACGTGTGGATGAAATTGAAGGAATATTGCAAAAAAAATAGAAAGTGTGTCATTTAAAATAAAACATTTCAATTAGGTAAGTGTGCTACTAATAGATAATCAGAGAGGTGAGTATTTTACTAGTTAGGAAAGCATGATTCCTTGGATGCGGTCATTTTTTTTATATAGTCAAAACGAAAGCTAATAGATTAACTAAGTTAAGCTAAAAGAATAATTAAGTTAATTACAACTCTAATTGGTCCTAAACTTAGTGGATAGTATTTGCATCTTTTGACAATGGTCAAAAAAATTGGCAGAAGTGGGCATCACATATATACCATATCTTTTGTAGTACAAATTTAATTTACTGATAAATTTATAGCGATAAAATTAGAGTATAAAAATGTCTCATACGAGTACGTAGTAAGGTTTCACTTGCCAGATTCATTTTAATATATAATTTTTAAATGTTAAAATTTTGAGAAAGTCTCATGCATGTTAGATTGACTTATACCAATTATAAAAAGAGTTTATAATTATGGAAAAACCAATGTTTAAACTGCAAAGTAGAAGAAATCAAGATAGAATTTTTGGATTGTATTAATCGGGTCATAAACTAATAACTACTGCACGTTGTATAATAAATTTTTAATATTGCAACTAAAACCTTTCGCCTTTGTATAATTCTAATTCAACTCCATCTTTCCATAGCCATATGGAAAGATGGTTTTTCCCAAATCTTTGCCTTATAAAAAAGCTCGCTTCAATAACTCTTAGATTTAAATTATAATTATTTAAGCAATACGATACATATTAAAAGTTTTTCAAAGTTATAGAAATTTTGTTGCAATAAATAAAAAAATCAAATCACCTCATTAATTACATCGATAATAAAAATGACTCCATCTAATAATTAATTAGTCTAAAACAAGAGTTTGTGTAAAATTTTATATTATATAAGAATATAGATAATAGAATTTGTGCACTGAAATTTATTTTAAAACAATGTAGAGCCAATAAAAGAAGTATATATTAAGGTTAATGCATAGGAAAAAAAATTGGGTTATTAACTATACTTTTAAAGTAATCAGGTTTTTGTTCATATTAAACGATATATACATATACATATATATATATACACACATAAATATATATACACATATATATATACACACATGATGCTTCAATTTACTATTCATCTTCATTTTATTTGAATACTACAAGTTTCTCATTTTTAATTATAAAACCATTTACAAATGAGTCCATCTCTTGAAAGACGATCTTTCCATAAGTCATGGAAAGAGCAAAGTTTAAACCGTAAATGAGAAGAAATTAAGATAATTTTTTTGAGTTGAATTAATCTGGTTATAAACTTTATAACTACTACACGCTGCATAATAATTTTTTAATATTGCAACTAAAATCTTTTACCTTTTCATTATTCTAATTAAACCTCGTCTTTCCATAAACCTATAAAAAATGTTTTTTTCCCTTTACTGATACTCTAGTATTTTATTTTGTAATTAATCTAATATGAAAATCATTCGCTCCTTTATTTCTCTAAACTTATTTAATTCCTCTTCAATAACTCATTAATTTTTTTACACTCTTCACTCAATTTTATCAACACATTTTAACCAATCCGTATATCATATCTCTGGGACAAAAAGAGAATGGTATACCCAATATATTATATTATATTGTAATTTAAATATAAAAATATACTAATATAATATACATTCCACTTTTCGTAGGAGTTAACTAACTAGTAAAATATATATTAATTGCACTGGTGGGGATAAAATATGGTACATATCCCCGAGATAGGATATAATTTACCCATTTTAACTTAAAAAATAACAACATACTAAATTAAGGTGTCAAACATAGAAAAATGGAGGGAGTACATAAATTAAATAAAAGGGATATATACATATATAACCCTACCTACTTGAGTAAGAACAAATATAATGCCTAAATATTTTTTTACTACAAAAACAACCTTAACTACTTGATGAGAATGCAAATATGACCCTAAAAACTATATTTTAGTATCGACTGACCATTGAACGATCGGAAATGACCAAAATGTCCTTTGGGTCAGATACAAAACTTTGAAAGACATAGATGCTCTTTGCCCTGCTGTTGTTTTACCCACCTTTACCATTACTCCACCGTTGTTTTACCCACCTTTACCATTACTCCACCACCTCCGCCGCCGCCGCTCCACCTCCATCTCCACCACCTCTACTTCTACCTCCTCCGCTACCACATTCGCCGACGCCGCTCCACCTTCACCACATCCGTCGCCGCTCCTATTTGAAAACCCTAAACCTTAGATCTCAAAATCTTCCACACTACCACCACCTACGTTGCCAACTCTTCCATCGCTTTGCCATGCCACCTCCTCCGTCGCTCCGCAGCCATGGACAACCGGAAACAACCATGGATTTAACCCAACTAAATTGCTGCAATTTCCATCATTAATGGTGAAGCACGCCAAAAATTAAAAACCAAAATCATCCAACATGTGGCCTTCAGCAAAAACATCCAACGTCAGAAGACGCGGCCCAAAAAATGAAAC
Source organism: Rubia tinctorum (assembly GCA_032355605.1). Taxonomy (NCBI): domain Eukaryota; kingdom Viridiplantae; phylum Streptophyta; class Magnoliopsida; order Gentianales; family Rubiaceae; genus Rubia; species Rubia tinctorum. The sequence goes on from JAULKM010000006.1 coordinate 22,448,221, forward strand.
CAAAAAATCAAATCCAAGAAAATGGGTACAAAGGAGAGATCTGGAAAGAAAACAAATTCAAGCAAACAGACCCAACAAAGAAAAGGAGAGAATTGGCGAACAAGGAAAAAAAGAGAAGGAGTAAGGAAAGTTAAGGTATCGGGGTATTATAGATATTTCATTTTTTCCAGAGGGGTGAAATAGTCTTTTCTCTGAATTCTGGCTTAAATCTAACAGAACGGGTACATTTGCATTTACACTTACTATCTAGGGTTATATTTACAATTTCAGTTATCAAAGATTATATTTACACCTATGTGAATTATGTAGTGTTATATATGCACCTTCTCTAAATTATAATTCATAGGGAAAAGTGCAAAAATGACCCTATAAGATTGAGAAAGTACATGAATGACCATGTGAAATACGAAAGTGCAGGAATAACCCTATAAGATTGTTAAACTGTGTTGTTTTACCCAATTAACACTATTCAGACATTGACCGATGCAATTCAGACATTGACCCAAAGTGAAGAAAAAAATACCCCTTATAAGTAAATATCTAATGACCATTATACCCCCTAAGCCTCTTCTTCTCCAACTTTACACCCTAAACCTGAGCTGTCACCTCTGAGTGACGCCATCGCTAGCTCCGCCGCTTCACTACTGAACTTCTGTCGCTCCGTCGTCTGACCTCCGTCCTCTACCGCCGGACCTCTGGCCACCAACTGGTGTTGATCCGCTGCCATCTGCTCCCATCAACACCACCACCACCTCCGTTGTCCGTAGACACCAGTCCTGTCACCTGGAACCTGACATGAATCTCCTTGCGAAAACTCTGGATTGCGGAATATCGGATCTTTGTTTGAACTAGGGATTT
>JAULKM010000006.1:22474466-22488294 GCA_032355605.1 Rubia tinctorum
AATAATGTAATTTAGGAGTTTTGATTTGATTAGAATTAGATTTGGTAGGTTTAGATAAGGTAGATTCATTTAAAAATTCATCCAATAGTTAGATTGATTTACTTAGATTATTATGAAAATTATTTATATTAATTTTAGGAGTTGTAGTTAGATATTCCTTTAGCTTCCTAAACCTACCATAATTCTTTTCAGTTTCTATTTGCAATGACTGAATTTTACCTCTATAAATAGAGGGTTCAGCCGAGACTTTTACACACACTTTTACCAATCAAATATTCATAATTTTGAGTTATTCTCATTATTTTCATTGTTGCTTAAACCTGCGGGCTATTTAAGTTTCAATCTCCTTTTTAAGTGTATCCCGCGGGCTAGACGCTTATAAAGAACCCTTGTGATCTAAACCTGCGGGCTATTTAGATAACAAGTCGAAGTTGAGTGTACCCTGCGGGCTAGACGCTGCAATTTCGTGCGTTTATTCTAGGTGTGGCCGAAATCCTAGTTTAAGCAAATATCCAATTTTCCGCAATCCAGAGTTTTCGCAACGAGATTCATATCAAATACTCTCATGTTTCAACAAAAAACAAACATTAATACAAAAATGACACAAACACAACATATCACTACACCCCATCTCTTTTCTGACCTAGTGTTGTTGATATCGAATTATAACTTTAAGAATCCTTGTTTCTGGTCTTATGTTAGGTCTGTTCGGAAACGTATGTTACAAGATGATGACGCTATCGTAACACTTTCCTTGCAATACTTATTAAAAATGTTACAATGACTTCTAAAGTGTTACTTAAAACTTTTAAAAAGTATTACATAAATATTGAACAGTTTTACCTAAAATTTAAAAGTGTTACGTTAGATCTAATGTAACATAACCTAAGACAATACTTGCAAAAGTGTTACTTTAGTTGCTAATAATACTAAGTTGAACCTATTGCAACATTTTTAAAAGTATTACCTTAGGTGATGGTGCATTAGCTCTAATGTAACACTTTTTAAAATTTAGGTAACACTTTTCAATATTTATGTAACATTTTTCAAAATTTAAATAACACCTTATAAGCTATTGTAACATTTTTAATAAGTGTTGCAAGAAAAGTGTTACATTAGCCTTAGTTTGTAGTAGTGGCGGTACCAGTTGGTCGCTCCAAACCCGCTTTGAACTTTAGGTAACATGAAAATTTTCCGTGCAATAGGTTGGAAGATGATTTTCTCGCCATGCCCATTATAATCTACTTCAATAACATTTGCTTTTGTTCATTTTCTATACAATACTACATGTGATGTAGTTAATTCTAGATTAAATGCAACAATTTTTAAAATAAATTATTGTCACGAGCGCTTCCTATAGATATTGTTCTTGATATTGTTTACGAAGTGTAATGCAAATGATTTTAGTATCAAGACAAACATGTGCTTATAGTCACGTCGTTGTAGACAAACACCGCTTCTAATTCTTAAATTGGGAAAATGAATACACATTCCGATATGTGATCCGATATCATAACTAATTTCAGATTGACATTTCATATGCAACTTTTAAAAGGATACTGGAATATAATCCGATGTCGGAAACTACAACTACCCAAACCACATATAATAAACTGATTACCATTATAATCTCGGAGTAAAACTCTGAATTTCAAGAGGTTTTAGTTTAAAACCATTTCAAAACGTTCGATGATTTGAGAAGTCTCATAATACCAAACTCTCAAACTAATCGGGATAAAAAAGAATTTTTTGAGAAGTCTCATAATATTGAACTCTCAACTAACTAGGATCAAAAAGATTAATACCCGACACGTCTAGACGATGCAGTTGGTTGGCAGCGGTGGTCTGCGCAAGGCAAAGATTAAACTTCCCATGTGGTAGCGAATCATTTCCAAATATAGTATAGATACCCTTCCTTTAAACTTTCCATATGGGATATAGATTAAAACACAAAATTTTCTTTTCTTTAAAGTTGATTTTGGGTTGAAGGCCCATTTGCATTACTAACATACTCCCTCCGTCCCATAAAAAAATGATATGTTTTCTGTTTCTGCCTGTCCCAACTAAAATGACATACTTTAATGACCTAAAATGACAAAAAAATAAATTATTAAATTTTCAAAATGTCCTATTTAATTTTACAAACTTTTAAACTGGACTCACTGATTTTTTAAAATATTCCTATTTTTTCATAATTATTTCTTACCACATCACTCTCCTAAAAAATTAATCGAGAAACAAACATATCATTTTATTTAGAATGGATGGAGTGTATATACACAAAGAAAAGACATTGCAAAATAGGAATTTTTGTACGGAATGTTGAAAGTTGCTTAATAATGTAATAATTAGTCAAAGATTCCGTTTTAGTATGCACAAAATCCACAGTCGTCTTACGCTTGTGCCGTTTGGAAATAAATATATTTACCGGCCAAATTAATTGCTAGTAAATTCACCAGCAAAGACCATTAATTTATGAAGTTTTCCTCACCGGCCAAAAATCATCATCATCCGTTATGCAACTTTGTTTAAATAAATTTTTAATTTTTGAAATATTATTGGAATTTATTCCTGCATCAGTCTTTTAACTTAAAAATATAAAATAAAAATAATATCTAAATGTAAATTGATAGGATCTATTCAATCATGCCTATTTTCTTTTTTCCACAAGTAACTGATTTGAATTTTCAGTTGAATTGTCGATATGAAAATGATAAATCACACGATATCCCAATAATATATCCTGAGTATACTCTGAAATAAAAAATATATCTTTAAAAATATTTAATATGTATCTTATAGAGTATTTTTTGGATACAATTTAGCGTTACAATATTGTGAAATTTGTTTAACCGGCCGAAATTCATCAGCATCCGCTATATAACTTTGCTGCATGTTTAAATAAGCGTTTAAGTTTTTCAAATAATGGAATTTATTCCTATGTGTTTTAGTTTAAATTTAAGATAAAATATTATCTAAATGTAAAATTGACAGGATTATTTGTTCGCGTTCAGGCTTATTTTATTTTCACACGTGAACCCGGTTCAGATTATTTGTCTAAGGTGGTTTGTTAAAAAACAAAATCGAGTTGTTTCTATTCAATTTTGTGTCTGTTATCTAAATAATTTTTGTACCATCCATTTAAAATCTCTCTCTCTCTCACCAATATTTTAAAAGTGAGTAGACTAAATTCCAATATTTATAATTACTGAATAGTTTTATTCATTTAAGCGCCATCATAAAATAATCTGAAAGTTACATACAAATTAACTTTTTCTGAATCCAAAATTTAATAGAAATAAAAACTATTTACCACAAATCCAAATATTTCCATTTCAAAAAAAAAATCGCACTCTAAGAAAAATTAATAACCATTACACCTAATCATTCATCACGTGACCTTTGAGGAAATAATCAATAATTAAAAATATTCCAGTAGTAGTTCTATTTGATATTCTTTCCATCTGAAAATGGTCTTCACAAATCTAGACAAATCTTTTTAGCCTATATTAATAGATATTTTTAAATACATATACTAAGGAAATTAAGATTAAAAAATTAGTATATATATATATATAGGCACCTCAAATCTTCGTTAGAAACAAAACAAAATTCACCTTGAGAAAAAAACCATGGAGTCCACCAAGATGATGAATGTAACAAACGAAATCGGCGAGACGGCGAAGTCACCAGACTCCGCCCTCGGGCCACCGCCACTCGACGGTATCAGCTCCACCAATTACACCTCTAAGCTGGAAGAAATACTGTCCAACAAAAACATTCCGACGCTCAGGCGATTTCGTCAGGCCGCCGGAATGGAGTTGTGGACGCTCTTCCGCCTTGCGTTCCCGGCGTGTGCCGTGTACCTCCTCAACAACGTCATCTCTGCCGCCACTCAGATTTTCTGCGGCCACCTCGGCAGTCTCGAGTATGCGGCGGCTGCGCTCGGAAACAACGGCATCCAGATTCTGGCGTTCGGGGTCATGGTAAGTCTCCGGACGGCGGTGCCGGGCGGAGGACCGCCGTCCAGAACCGCCGAGAGAATTAAGTGTCTTGCATGCATAGATAAACTGTTCATTACAAGTGTGTCACTACTCAACTGTCTTCCATTTTATATAATCAGACCTAACTTTTGTACTTCTGGTAAAATGTAGAGAGTTTTTGATTATTTTTCTCTGTTTTTTCTTTTACAATTAGTAGCTACAATTCTGGTGATTCTTGTTCAGAGATGAAATTTTGGAGATTAATTTGCTGAAAATCAAAATTTTAAGTGATTGATCATGATGTGTTAGTAAAATTTCTTCATTTCCCCTAATTTCGTTTAAGAAATCACTTTCACAAAAACAAATTATGCTATAACATTGAGAAGGTGACACGTAGACTTGAAAGAAGGTTCGAGCTCCATCTGTATATATTATATATGTTTAAACCACTTTAAATAAGTATATCTCAGAAATTTATTTATTTTATTTATTAGATCCCTTCTTACATTTGAAATTAAACCTAGATGCCCCTACTCTTGGGAAAAATTACACATTTGCATGGCTAAATGTTCTATTTAAATTGTAGCTCGGAATGGGAAGTGCTGTGGAAACCCTATGTGGACAAGCATTTGGAGCTAAAAAATATGACATGTTAGGAATATATATGCAAAGAGCAACAATTCTCCTCATGATAACAGCCTTACCTCTAGTGGTTCTTTATGTCTTCTCCAAGCGCATTCTGATCCTATTAGGTCAAAAACCCGAAGTCGCCTCCGGCGCAGCGCTCTTTGTCTACGGCCTGATCCCTCAGATCTTCGCGTACGCCGCGAATTTCCCGATACAGAAGTTCTTACAAGCTCAAAGCATCATCTTCCCGAGTGCAGTGATCTCTGCAGCATTGGTCCCGTTGCACATTTTGGCGACTTGGATCGCGTTGTTCAAGTTCAGATGGGGGCTTTTGGGTGCGGCGCTTCTGTTGAGCTGTTCGAACATTTTGATGGTGGTGTTTCAGTTCATTTACATTTTGGTGAGTCCGAGGTGTAAGCAGACATGGATTGGTCTGAGTAGTCAGGCATTTTCCGGGATGTGGGAGTTTTTCAAGCTGTCGTCTTCTTCGGCCGTGATGCTTTGCATGGAGCTGTGGTACTTGCAGGTTATGGTGTTGATCGCGGGTTTGCTCCCTAATGCCGAGGTTGCATTGGCTACATTAGCCATCTGGTAAGTTTTAGGGTTTGGGTTTTGCATTTGATTCGATGTTGAATGAATTGATAGAATGATTTTTCGATTATGAAATTTATGATGATTTGATATGCAGTGTGACAGTTCTTGCATGGATGGTTATGATTTCAGCAGGGTTCAATGCAGTAGCAAGGTTTGAGCTATACCACATATTTCAATCTTGTGATTTACCTTGCAATGTGAGATTTTGAGGCTAATTAGCAATCATGAAATGGAAGCAGAATCGAGAAATTGCTTTGCATTGTTATACTTTTTCAGTATCAGATACACGACTCTGTTATGAATATATGAATCATATTATTTAATCATGAAATGCTAGTTGAATCGAGTAATTGTTTTGTATTGTTATACTTTTTCAGTATCAGAACCACGACTCTCGTTATGAATGGATTGATCATAGTATTTAATCATGAAATGCTAGCCGAGTCGAGTTTTTGTTGATTCGAGTTCTATTCATCTTGCAGTGTTAGGGTTAGCAATGAACTCGGAGCCGGAAATCCCAAATCGGCTGCATTTTCCGTCCTTGTTGTAACTTTGACCTCATTTCTGGTTTCGTTGATATTTGCCATCGTTGTGATGTCGTATCGCAATATATTGAGCTATGCCTTCACCAAAGGCAAGAATGTCGCGGTTGCAACCTCCGACATAGCACCCTATTTGGCGATCATGATCCTGCTCAACGGCATTCAACCAGTTCTCTCAGGTACTATTTTACACACATAGTATATAATTAAAACTTATAGGAAAAGTTATTAATATCGATTTTTCATAGATGAAAAATGTATAATTTTTTAAAAATATTTATATAGGGGTTGCTGTTGGATGCGGATGGCAAAGGTTTGTTGCTTATGTGAACATTGCATGCTACTACATTGTTGGAATTCCCTTAGGTTCACTCCTTTCCTTCAAATTCCACTTTGGTGTTAAGGTAATTCAAATGTTACTCCCTCTGTCCCTTAAGAAAAACTCGACTGTAATGCTATTTTTAACGTTAGAAACACGAATCTAATTACCGACTTTGTTCAATTATTCTCGTATTAAGGGTCTATTGATCGGAATGATGGGAGGGATGGGCACCCAAACTCTAGTCGTACTTTGGATGACCTGCCGAGCTGATTGGCCTGAAGAGGTACGGTCAGCATTGTATCCCAGTGTACCATATATACGATTGCTGATTAATATACAGTGCGACAGTGTTAATGCGCAGATTTTTTACGCTTTCAGGTGATTAAAGCTCAGGCGAGGCTGGAGAAATACAGGGATGGTGAAGCTGAAGGAACTGTAAACTGAAGGGTGATTTGATCTGGTTAACAATAAATGTTTAGACATGAAATTTGTGGTTATAGAATAATCAATCTGGTTTCTCTTTTATCAAACTGGATTGCAACTTAATTCGTGGTACTAATCGATCCACACTACAATGTGTGTTTGTAATGCAAAATGGACTGATCAGTTCTAAGGCAGCTATTGTTTTACCAACACAATTATGTCTAAAAATAATAATGATACCTGAATCCAAATAATGTTTTACCAGGCAAACGAATCTTTCGATTTGATTACGGATGAGACCCATTCGGGTTGAGTATCACTTGGATATAGATGTTTCTGAGTCCGCGTCGGATTTGGTCAGATATGATGGATTCGAATCTCAATCGAGCAAGTTCCAAAAAAATTGGATTGGGTTAGGTTTGGTTTGGTTCATCATTTCAGATTCAGGTATAATTTAGGTTTAAATTTTTTGAAACGGATTCGATTTGATTCATTCGGGTTTGGATATAGTTCGGGTATATCCTCTTTTGCGTTGGAGATTATTGAAGTTGGAATTATTCAATTTGGGTATAAACAAACAAAAAGTTCGAGTAGTTTCAAAACCATGTATTCTAAAAACTCACTTCTCTCTCTTCAAACGGCCTGTCCTCCCCCTTTCCAAAAACTAAAAACACTAGCTGGGAGCACTTAAGAACAACCTTTAATGGCTCTAATCGATTTCGATTAAACGCGGTTCCAAAACCGCATTTGTTTGCGGTCCGAAATAGGTTTTGAATTCGGAACCTATCTTTTACGCTCTAAAAATACTGCCGGAAACCACTTGGAACCTATCTTTTACGCTCTAAAAAAAAGCTTCCGGAAACCTCTGGTTTCCAGAAGGAAAGCCAGATCTGAAGCAAAGCCCAAGCAACAACGTCAATCTCCCAAACAACGACGTCTAGTGAAGCCCAAGCAAACAACGTCTCCACCCTCTCCAGCATCGATATCCACCCTTTTCACCAGCATAGTCGATCTCCAGTAGCATCTCCACCCTCTCCAGTCCAATAACGTCGATCTCCAACGGCCAACGGTATCTAGAACCAGAGCGGGCAGAGGGCGGATCTCCAGCGGCCAACGACGTTGATCTCAAGCATGGGCGGAGCGCGGTGGCGTCAATCTTCAGCATAGGCAGAGCCCGGTGGCGTTGATCTCCAGCGTGGGTGGCATCGATCTCCAGCCCAGAGAGGGTGGAAGGCGGCGGATTGAGGTGGAGGGCGGCACCGTATGCGAAGGGCGGTGGTGAGGAGAGTGACCGGCGGCGTGGAGGGTGGGTGTAAGGGGGAGGGTGGGCAGCGCCAGTGAAGGGTGGGGAGAGAGATGTTGGGAAGTGAGGCGTGTGAGTGGAGTAAAAAAGTTAGAAAAAAATATGAGTGTAGAAGATGTGGTGAAAACCCTAATGTTATGAGTTTTTATATTGGGCCAAGAAGATAGCGCATTAAATGCGGTTCTACAATTAGAACCGTCTTTAAAACAAAAGAGTGACATGGGATAGCACTTGCAATACGGGTCTTCATCAAAAAAAGTTCTACAAGTAGAATCACCTTTAATCGATTGCAATTAAAAACGGTTTTGCCTTTAATTGATATCAAACCATCTTTAAAATGAAAAAGATGACTTGGGAGAGAGTTCCGAACTCGGAACCTCTGTCGGCTCCTCATTAAAGGCGGTTGATGAGGAATCGCCTTCTAACGTCGCCTTTAATCAAGCCTTCTCCACTAGTGAAGGTTTCGATTTCGGCAGCCAGCTTCATCGGCTAATTTCGATGTCGCAGGTGGGAATCCGTTTCCTGGAGATGGGCTGGTTTCGATGTTGCAGATGGGGCTCCAGATCTGCATTGCTATTAGGTTTTCAGGTCAACTCTGGACCGAAGCACCAGGCGGTTACTCCGCCGTGCGGCTCCGCTCCGTGAGATCCAGTTCCATCACCGAGCAGATCCGCTTCAAGTTACAGTGGGAGCAACGCGTTAAGGATCAACACGGTGAGGCCCAGTTTTACTGATCTGCCTGGTGAGATCCGTTTCCAATACCGTCCTAGATCCACTCCAAGTGGCGGAAGATCTCTGTGTGGTAAATTTGGTTCCTCAGGTTCCAAGCTGAGTCAAGCAGTAGATTGGCTCACTGCAACTCAGTCAGAGTCAGCACCAGAGTCAAGCTCGGAATCCATGTAAACTCGGACAGACGGACACTTTGGCGGACCTGATTTTTAGAAGATGACTCTTTTTTATGGCAACATCAACGTGACAACAATAGGTATTTTTAATTTTTTAATGTTGTTGCATCATCATTTCTACCAGCATATCTTCGATGGTAGCAAAACATAGGGTGTGTAAAATTTTATCAAAGTCGTTAGAAATTTTCCGGCAACTATAATGGCTACGAGTAGATTTATGAAGAAGTCACGGTCACGAGGGGTATTTTTTCTTTTTGTTTATTATTTTACTATTTTTTTTTCTCATTTCGAGGTGAGAGACTCTTAATTCTGCACTTTCTTTTTTTAAAAAAATAATAATTTTTCCTTCATTTAGTTTTCTTTCTTTCAGTTTATTTTCATTAAAAAGGGTCGAAATTAAAATGGTTTTTGATTTAAGTATGGGGTAGGAATTGTCTCTGTCAATGCATGTTTTTCTGACAGCCCGTAATCCGGTAAAATTTGATTGATTTTAGATTTGATATCCAAAGAGGCAGTAAGGAGAAATCCAACTCAGGTGTTAATACAATGTACTTTTGGTGATATTGTTATTTTTGACAACTTAAATAAGATTTGTAAACTTTTGTCCATTAGGATGTTCATGCCAGTTATATTTGTTAATTCGATATAATTGGTCTTCATAGTCTTTTTGGGTCAAGTTAGAGATAATTCTACGCATTATAAGCTAATTCTATACAACGAAGAAATTTTTTTGGCAATTAAGATGACTGGTTTTAGTCTCCTAGTTTAGGGAAATAGTCTTAACGGGTTAAATGGAGATGAACCGGATCTTTAGTTGGACAACTTCATTTTCTTTGTTTTGAGTGCCTTAGATGTTTCATCAGAAGTGAGGATGAAACATTTTGCGTGTGTTTCATTTGATACTTCACTATGATTAAGTATGACGGTAGTTTTGGGTCGATATTATTGTGGCTACACTATGATTACACAATGAGATCCACATATCCTTGGTGTGTCATTCCCATTGCCACATAGGCATTTTTTAGTATTTTAATATCGACTAGTGTCTTTTTGAATCTCTCTTTTAGCCACTGAAAACATTGAAATGTCATAATAATTATGTAAAGAGTCACAAAGTACAAAATCTATGGGACTTGAAAATTTTGTTTGAAATGAAATCAGAACACAAAAACATCAAATAAAAATAATAAAATATCATTGTATTTTTTTATAAATCGTCACAAATTCAAATATAGTTAATAAAAATTTGTTGTAAAATATAAAAGAAAAAATTCATTATATTAAAACAATAAAATTCATCCAATTTTATAAATCATCACTTATTTTTTAAAAATATATATTGAAAGATCATCATGATTAAATGATAAGTCTCGTGATTAAAATTGGAGAATGTCTCCTGTTAGACCGACTAACGGTTAGACCAATAATAAAAAAAACTCATTTATAATTTTAAAGGTTGAATTATAATTATATATAGGGTGAATGACTTGGGAGGCCTCTGAACCCGTCCATATTCTTCTTTTAGCCCCTTATTTTCTTTTAAAAAATTTTTGGCCCCTCAACTAACAAAACTGCTAGATCGTGGTCCTTGCGTCTGGTCAAAACGTTAACTTCATGAAAATGTCTATTTTAATGGAAAATTAGCAATTTCACATTCCCCCTTTTCTTTTCTCATTTCTCATTTTTCATTTTATCATTTATCATTTATTCTTTTTCTTTCTCTTTCTCTTTTTCCTTTTCCATTTTCCTTTTCCCTTTTCTCTATTTCTTTCTCTTTCTCTTTTTCCTTTTCCATTTTCCTTTTCCCTTTTCTCTATTTCTTTTTTTCCTTTTCTTTCTATTTTTCCTTTTCTCAAACTCTTTTCCCTTCCCCGCTGATTTTCTCCTCCTCGGCCCATTTCTCCGCAACCTCACCATCGCCGGAACCCCTCCATCCACCACCCCAACACTCCGCCGCCGCTTCCGTCGTCTTCGATCGGGTTACCCCCTGGGAATGAAATGTAGCCTTGGTCGTTCTCAGTTGTGAAGCTTACGTTTATTTATTTTTATTTTTTTAATACTGTCTTCGCTGGAGAAATCGTTATCTTCCTCGCTGGAGAAATCTCACTCCGTCGCCATTAATTCGTGGAAGGCATGTTAGCTGGAAACCTCACTTCGTCGCCATTAAGTCATTAGATGGAAAAAACAGCTCTTTCATTGTGGGTTCGTACTTCTTTCTCATATATGTCCTCTTTCATTAACTTCTTGATCAAAAATGCCCAGCTCCAGTTTTTTTCGCATATTGTAGATTCGCGACAACGGAAGCAAAGACGGCGGAAGCGGCGGCGGCGGAAAGTAGGGGTGGTGGATGGAGGGGGTGCAGATAGCGGAGAAATGGGCTGAGGAGGAGAAACTCGGCGGGGAAGGGGAAAGGGTTTGAGAAAAGGAAAAATAAAAAGAAGAGGAAAAAAGAAATAAAGAAAAAGGAAAAATAAAAATGAAATTAAAATGGAAACAAGGGAAAGGAAAAAGAGAAAGAAAAAGGGAAAAGGAGAAAAGAAAAAAGGGAAATGTGAAATTATTAATTTGCCCTTAAAATTGACGTTTTTGACTGAAATTAACGTTTTGACCAGATGAAAGGACCACGATTTAGTAGTTTTGTCAGTTGAGGGGCCAAAATTGTTCAAAAAAAGATAAGGGGCTAAAAGGGGACGATGGAGGGAGTTCAAGGACCTCCACATCGTTCGCCCTTATATATGTTGAATTTCATTTTTAAAATGTTTTCATAATTATATATATCTCGTTGGAATAAATAAAAATAAGCATCAAATCACCCTATTAGTCATACTAATTATAAAATGATCACATCTAATGTTTAGTCGGTCTAAATAAGACTTTGTGTTAAAATTATGGGTTAGAAAAAGCATACCCAAAATATATAGTAAACCTAGAGTACATATTTGGCTCAAAATACTAAACTCGACCCTTAGTCAAACCCAAACCCTACCTAATTCATCCGGCCACCGCCTAGCCCTCAGGGTAATCTAATTTCGATTTGTTCATTAACTAGCCCGCATGATTAGTTCACAAGGTTATTGATACTTAATTAACCCGCATGATTAAGCAACAATGAAAATAGATTGTAAGCTCAGAGAATGCTCTCAAAATTCTGAATATATGATTGATAAAAGGTGGTACAAATCCCGGCCAACCTCCTCTTTTTATAGGGTGGATTTCGAACCAAAACCCTGAACACAATTGGAAACTGAATCAACTTATGACAACTTTAAGAAGGTAAAACCATATCTAACTAAAACACCTATTTTAAAGCCTAATTCGGCCGTCCCCCTCAAGAAGTAGTCTTGAAGAATATTACCTTATCTAATCTTACCAAATCCAAATCCAAATCCAATTCTAATTTAAATAAAACTACTATTTTCGAAAACCCTGATGGATTGTTCGAAAATAATAACTCTTCATATGCCCACATGGCCGAGTAATGAAATAAAATAATGTTACAATAGTTTACAATGATCACACTACCTCATTAAAAAAATCAGTGGGAAAAAGAGTGTAGTGTTCTTCACGACGTCTTCAGTTAATCGATAATTTTGAAAAATTAATCCAAGCCCTAGTCGATTTTGTCTTAAGTTGTTCATCATGAAGTTGATCAATCAAAGCATTCAATGCAACATCTCTAAACTTCGTTCTTGACCTTGTCATCAGTCCAACCATGTCACTTAAAGGATCCCAAACATAAAACTTGCATGTTTGATCAAGTCATGAAATGTCGTCATTTATGGTGGTAGTTGTCTTGGCATCTCTATCATTCCCTCCGTGGTCAAAATGTTTCTCCCTCGAAACTGAATCATCTTCAAAGGTAAAAGGAGATAATTCAGCAACGTTGAAGGTAGTGCTAACACCATAATCACTTGGTAGATCAATCTTGTAAGCATTATCATTCACACGCTCCAACACTTGAAAATGACCATCACCACGCGGACTTAGTTTAGATTTTTGGGAATTTGAAAACCTCTCCTTCCAAAAATGCAACCAAACCCAGTCGCCCTTCTTGAACTGAATAATACGGCGGCCATGGTTTGCCCTAAGCATTCTGAGCATTTGTCTTTCCAATTCTCAATCGCACCTTCTAATGTAATCGCTTCACAAAATCAGCCTTCTTTTCACCATCCAAATTTTGCACCTGTTTAAAATTCAAAGGAATTAAATCAAGAGGTGTAATTGGTAAAAATCCATAAACAACTTCAAATGGAGGTAAAGAAGTAGTAGAATGAATAGTGGATTGTAGGCAAGCTCTGCAATCGGAATGCACACTTCTCAATTCTTCAAATTTTGAGCTAGGGCACGTAGAAGAGACCCTAATATGCGATTGGGGACCTCTGTTTGTCCATCAGTTCATGGATGACTTGCCGTAGAAAACTTCAATTTTGTCCCTAACTTGCGCCACAATGTATTCCAAAAGTAGGAAGAAAATTTGACATCTCTGTTTGATACTATGGACACACGTATACCATGTAATCAGACCACTTCTTTCAGAAATAAATCCATGACATATTTTGCATCACTTGTCTTCCTACAAGGAATAAAATGTGTCATCTTGGAAAAAAGATCAACAACCACAAAGATAGAATCATTACTGATTGGGATCGTGGTAATCCGAGAACAAAATCCATAAAAATATCAACCCAAAAATGTGTAGGAACAGGTAAAGCAGTATAAAAACCGTGAGGCTTACTCTTAGACTTTTCCTTCAAGCAATCAATACAATTCCTACAAATACTATCAACAGGGAGAGGCATTTTTGGCCAATAGAAGTGTTCTCGCAACTAATTATAAGTTTTTAATGCACCAAAATGTCCCATTAATCCTCCTGATTGAGCTTCTCTAACAAGTAGTTTATGCATAGAACATTGAGGAATACACAACCTATTATTGTGAAATAAAAACCCATCATGCCGAGAAAATGATTCATACGCACCATGCTCACAAGCAGCATGAACAAATGAAAAATCAGGATCAATAGCATATAAATCTCGCACAACAGAGAATCCAAAAAGGACACATTCCAATCGTGTAAGTAATACATGTCTACGACTCAAAGCATCAGCAACAACATTTTCTTTACCCTT
>JAULKM010000006.1:22509012-22526575 GCA_032355605.1 Rubia tinctorum
TGGGTCATACCCATATTTTTTAATTACCCATTTTACCCAACCCGTATTTGACCCGTCCGCCCATTTGCCACCCCTAAGAAAAACTCTTAGTAAAAATATCAGCAATTTAACTTATGCACACCCCCTTTGGCTCTTTAACCCTCTTCTCGTGTACCTCCCTTTGAACCTAGTTCTTGATTAGTTGTTCCTAAGTTTTGATCTAAGGCGGAGATGATGGCAGAGGCAGAGTAGAGGTTGATAAATTTTCGGCGATATCTCTTGGTGGATTTGGATTTTTTGATTGATCAAAGGTGAATGACAGTGGATTTTTTCTTGTCAGTGTCCGTGTTGCTTGGGTATTCATAGATGGATTTACATATTTTTGGGTTAATTGGTGTTTTTCTATGGAATATCCGAGGAAACTATGTTGTTTGTGTGGGGGCGGTAGTGTTGGTCGTGGTGGAGGTGAATCGTGATGATGCTGATGGCGGAGAAGGTTTAGGAGGTGAAGTTGTAATAGAAATAGATACCCCCCCCCCCCTCCCAAAATTTGTCAACTAAAGGTTTGGCCTAACACCATAGCTAAGACCTGTCTATTTTGAAAGTTGGATGGTCAAAAGTGCTTGAAAAATAAATTAGTGATAAGAAGTGAACGATGGTAATAGTTCAGTGGTCATAAAAATTGTTTATTGTTCCGCACATCAATGTCTATGTCTCTCAAAAGTCCTCCTTTCTTCAATCTTCTTACCCCATCTTCCCATCATGTGAAGATGGGAAAACAACACCTTGTTTTAGTTTATTTTTTAATTAAATGTTTATGCTAGTAAATAAGTGTGGAACTTATCTCTATACAGTACTCTTGTTATTCGATCTAATCGATTAAATTGTTGTGTTCATGATGATCACTCAATTTGGTTGTACAAGTCGCATTTTTGTGGTTTGATTCGTGCTATTTTTTAGGAATTCTATTCCTTTGGATGTATTGAGTTGTGTTTTTAAGTTATTTACATTTTGAACGGTATAAATTCATGTTTTCGTGCTATGGATTAAGTGGTGTTGCAATTGTAGCCTATTCTCTTTTGGTGTTGTGGTATTAACTCTTGAAACGCTCATTCCTATCAAGAAAAATCATTATTTTCGCATAAAGTAAGTTAATATTCCTAAGAGATAGAATGATTGATTTAACCATAACTAAAATGTATTTGACCATTTAAATATCAAAACCAACACTGTTAAATCACTTCTTAGTCTAGTTAGGAGCAAGCATGTCAACAGGCATGGGAAAGGAGATCTAGGCCTGCAAATTGTGGAGAGAAAAAACAGGCCGATTTGTCAATAATTGTAGTAGGAAAGCGTCATGTATATGCAAGTTCTCAAGCGCCGATGATAAATCTTCTAATATTTATTGCACATTAAATTACACAATTTTTTAAGAATAAAATGCATTTATGCCCCCTCAGTTCTTTGTCTAGTGCATATATACCCCTTAGTTTTTCAAAAATGCACATATATCCCCCGGTTCCTTGTTTGTGCACATATATCCCTCACTTTTCAAAAGTCAAGGTACGTGTGCACTTATAAAAATTGGGAGGATTATATGTACTCTTTTGAAAAACTGGGAAGGATATATGTGCAATTTTGAAAAATTATGGGGTATATGTGCACTAAACAAAGAACTTGGGACATAAATGCATTTTACTCATTTTTAATCATAATCTTCAAATTACATGTTTGATTATTATTATTTTTTAATCTATATTAACAATCCATAAAATATTGATATTTAGAAATTGAATATTACAACAAATCCAACAATATCTAATAAATAATATATTTTTTTGTATATTCATTTATAAATAAATGTTCTATCTAATCTACAAGGGAGAGTATGAAAATTTTACATTCTTTAATTCAATTATTGGAGCTCTTTTGGTTTCTTTTGCAGCAATATAAGTAAGCACTTCATTATTATTGATTATATTAACTAGAGACAAGAAGTTGGTTAAGTGTATACTTTAAACATGGAAGATAATGACTTGAGTTTGTCAATTAGTTTATTCTATGGAATCAAACTAATATCATTACTATAATGATTCGTGAATGCTTCAAGAGCCATCAGTTCACTTGTGTAATCAGGGGTGTTCGTCGGTACAAGATCGACCTGATCAAACCGGAACCGGTTAGTACTGGAACCAAAATTATAAAAAAAGTTTGGACTGTGTACCGGATCGTTTAGTGATTATTTAGAATCGGGATCGGACCGAAATTATACTGAGTTTGGCTCGGTATGGATCGGATTTTAGTAAACTTTGTTCTTTTATAAAAATAAATAAATTGGAGCTGGAAAAAAATTAATTAAAATTTTATCTTGAAAAGATAGTAAACTAAAAGTTATTAGAAAATATTTATCTCAAAATATGAAAGAATGCCAGTACATTAGATATAAATCTAAATTGGTATATAACTTAAGTTACTGGTCATCAATGTATGTTCCAGTAAGTTCATCAAGCATTCAGAGGTTATTATGTGCATCAATGTACTCAATTAGAAAAGGAGATTTACTGCTTGTTGGTAGGGTGTTCATCTAGTCGATTTGTCGGTTAGTCGGTTAATAGATTTCAGTTGCTATCGGTTTATAAAATTTTATAAGGAAACGAATAATCGACCGATAATGTTATCGGTTTTACCAGTTCGGTTAGTATCGGTTTCGGTTGATGTGTCGGTTATTACCGGTTATCATATATTTCATTCATTTAAAATTAAAAATATAAATTCATATTAATCTTGATTAGTAGTTAGAGCCGTAAAACTTGGGATATTAGGTAAAAAAATTAGAAATTGGATAATTGTGTTGCATAGAAGTTGAATAATTTTTTGAATTAATATTAAAATTGTATCCCATCGACAATTATTAGTCTTGGGCACAATTATAAGATATATCCACTTTTGTCTGCATAATTATTTGCTTTGGACATAATTATTATTTAAAGATATAATGGGTTGAGAATATAGAGTTTAAAGAATAGTTAATTTGGGTTAGTAATTTAAAATTTTCTTATTGGGTTTATCATCAAAGACCGAAATTTAATGAATTAATTTTTGGGTTGAAATTAATTAATTGATTATTATGTTATAAAATCTCTTACCAGTTATACGGTTAGACCGATTACCAAATAATAAAATCGATAAAGAAATCGATTAACCAACATATCCGGATAACAATAATAAATATTAATCGATTAGCCAATTAACTGATAAAGCGAATTAAATATCAATTTGGTTTTGACCGATTATCAGTTTTTCGATTTTTTAACATCCCTGCTTGTTGGTTGTCATTAAGGTTTTCAGCAAGTTCCACAGCTGAAATTAAGTACTTTTTGGCATTCCGAACGGCAGAATGGTCGTACACTAATTTTACAGTTGTGGCAGTGCAAGTTATAACTCATCTTGACATGATATTTACTGGAAGAATAAAAAAAATTCTCCAACATAATATTTTTTACCATTTTTTAATCTCCGGCAACAAAATCACATTTTTAGTACCCCACAAATTAAAAGTAAAATTTTTGGTCTCCAAAATCAGATTTCAGGTGATTTTTGGGACCAAAAGATGATATAAAATGCTATATTAGGGACAAAAAAAACAATATAGTCTACCTGAAAACCATCCGGAATATGGTTTTGGGGACTGAAAATTTCACTTTAAATTTGTGGAATACTAAAAAATGTAGTTTTGTTATCGGGAACCAAAAGATGGTAAAAGATACTATGTCGGAGACAAAAAAACAATTTAGTCTTACTGAAAATGAGATATTTGTTAAATAATGAACAAAATTATGGTCTACCACATTAGGCCTATAGGTTCATTGCCTATTCAAATTAAGATTAAGAAGATTAGCTGGTGGAACGAAGTACGGTTACAAAATAATAGGAAATTTGCGAAAATAATCCTATTATTTAGTAAAAATGTCAATTTAACTCTAAGCAATTGTGAAGATTTATCCAAATTTCACTATCCAGCATAGATCAAAGGTTTTCAAGCATTGACATAATTTGAAAAGAAAAAAAACTAAGCTTAAAGCTGAATTTGTATGAGCTATTTTACCCTTGTCCACAACTGCTGCTCCACTGCACGCCACCATCTCGCCACCGCCCGCCAACATATCTTACTGCTCGCCACCTCTCAAGCTCATCCCAGCTTTGTCTTCATCTCGCCGCTCGACACCATCCCTCCACTACCCGCACCCAAATCAGAAACTCTAGCCACCTCGACTCCAACACCTGCCACCAAATCAGAAAACCCACACGCTCGAGCTCATTCAAACTTCTCTTCATCTCGCTTCTCCAGTTTTGTCTTCATCTCGCTTCACCGGTGTCTTCATCTCGCTTCGCCGACGAATGAATCTTGAGCGTTGTCGCTCCCTCTGACTGCAGAGAAGAGGAATTTGTGGAAGAAGAAGAAAAAGAATCTAAAAGGTGGAGAAGAAGAAGATTTTTCGAAATTTGTGAGAAGAAGAAGAATCCAAAAGGTGAAGAAGAATTAGCAGAGAAGAAGAAGGGTAATATCGTCTTTACATGTTTTCAAAATTTCATATTTATCAAAGGGGTATAATGGTTATTTGAAAGAAATCCGGCCATAATTTGATTGTCAGCGTTAGATTCGCACTTTCAACCAAATAATAGGGTTAGTTTTTTACATTCAAATTTTATAGGGTTAGATTGACACTTTTACAAAATAATAGGATTATTTTCACACTTTTCCCTAAAATAATATTCACACTGTTACACTTACTTATAGGGGATATCGATTCCATTTTCATTCTCGTTCTATCCCTATTAAAATTTTCATTCTCACTCCATTTGGATGAATGCAGACAATTTCCACCAAAATTCTTCTCATTCCCATTCCATTCCTAGATGCATCCATTGTCGTTTCAAATTTGTTGATACAAATGTTCTTTATAAAACATTAAAGAAATAATTCAACTTTCTATGTACTTTGATCTCATGAAATGACATTAATAATGGAGAATGACTGCATTTTGGCGTAACTTAGATAATAGGCATGGGTAAAAATGGAAATATGACTTTTTTGTCTCTTCTTTAACTGAAATTTGTGTAAGAGTGCCAATAAAAATAAAATCTTCCCAAGGAAAGCGTGCCAATATTAAAAATCGGAGGGAGTTTTAAACTTGCATTTCTAACAAATGGTTGTAAGGACATTTCTATTATTTAATTTAACTAACATGTACGAGACGTGTTTCATAAGTTATTGTTAGACTAAATCAAATAGATGACTAGTTATTTTAGGTTAAGAAGTGTATATGCTCTGATACCATGATATAGAGTGACACTCTCAAGTGCAGAAACAGAGGATGCCATGTGGTTGGTGGCACCAGAGTCAATGTACCAGTTTTAAGTGCGGGAAGAGGGATCTAAATGCAGAGAGGACTGAAAAGATTCAGCCAAGTGAGTCGAATCTGGATATCGTCCCTGAGCCAACATGTGATAACACGTAGAGGAAAAATAACCAAGACGACTGCACCACGTGCACTAAGAAGGACACCTACCAATCGAGGCACCTCCAGAACCAGAATAAGAACCATGACCACTACGTCGGCCACCAGAACAGCTGCCACGTACAGCGTGTGGTCCCACACGTGGCCATCTTCTGCCTGATTTGAAATACTAAACAGAACAGGAGCACTCCCAGGTACTGTCGATGAACTGTAACCTGCGAAAGACTGCAGAAAAGCCTCGTAGTTCGTAGCCCTAGCCACGATATCAACATATAAAAGCAACGGAGTTTGTGATAAGAAAGGAGCACTAAAGTCCTTGTACTTAGAAGTCAGAATCAGGAGCACTCAAAAACTAGAGAACTTGGTCATCATTAGAAGAAGAAGATCCCATAACAACAAGTTTATTGAAAATGGATTTAAACTTGGAATGTAACTCAACAACTGACCCAGTTCAGCGCAAGTTCAATACCTGATCACGGAGTTGATGAACACTGGATTTGAAAGCATTCTAATACATGCCATGAAGGCGATCCCATATTTTATTGGAAATCTTAAAATTGATGACTTCTGACATAGATTCATCAGTGAGAGTCGCAAAAAGAAGGCCACAAAGACGCCGATCATCGACCATTCAAGCATCACGGTCGGCAATGTCTTTGGCTCGGACAGTGACAAAAGAACCAGAAGCAGCAGCACTTGGGGAGGAGACGAAGCAAGCAAAATAAAACGTCGATGATTTTGCTTCAGAAAGATTGACCGGACAAGGCAATGTGCCGTCGAGAAACCCAAACATGTTATGAGCTTCAAGCACACGAGAAACCTGTATTTTCCAAAGAATAATATTTGAGAAGTATAACTTGACAGTGAGGAGATGGATGAGAGTATTGAGATGAAACATTCATAACTTAAATGTTTCCCGTACCGACACTAAGCTAAATGATTGATAGTTTAGTTACTAATTAAGAAAGTTGTCTCTTAAATAAAACATCATCAAACAACCGCAAATGTATAATGTATCCATGGAGTATCATGATATTTCATGAATATTTTTGTATGTTTTATGTTAGGATAGAGGAGATTGATTAGGATACTAGGAGATTAAGTTGCGGTTGTTTTGGTGGTGGATAGGTGGCATAGGCTCTCGAAACTCTTCTGGTAATGGCAGTGAATGGGGCTTAGACTTTTAGTGTCAATGATGCGAAACATCGGGATAGGTTGCTTCCCCGTATTTTTGTTTGGTTCCTTGCCCTTCGAACACCTCTCAACTTACTGAATGTATTTAGTCTTCTCTTTAGTTGGAACCTATTGCTCATGTTTCAAATTAGTACATCGACTCAGGAGCCACTAATCACATGACATCTTCATCCCTCGCCCTAGAGAGTGTCACACCTTATACTGGTAACTCTCACATCTTTTTGGTGATGGTGCACCTATTTTTATTTCTCACTATGGTGATTCTCAAATTATTCATGCTTTAAAATTATCTGATGTGTTGTGCCACTTTTTACTGAAAATCTATTACTAGTTAATTTGTGATCGTGGTGTTTTGATTACTTTTGTGATTAATCATTATCATTCATATCAAGGTTTCCAAAGCGGTCGTGGACAGGGGCCACTGTGAGAATGGACTGTATGTGCTAGATTATGGTGAAAAAACTTTAGTTTCTTTTATTCAGAATAATATGAGTCGAGCATCTCTTCAGTTGTGTGATGCTCGATTAGGTCATGTGTGCAATCGTGTCATTTCCCTTTTAAATAAATCTGGGGTGTTACGTGTTTCCTTGTTACAGGCTAAACCTCACTCCTTGGGCTACGGTGAAAGGTCAATGGTTGTCTTTTTGTTGAAAATTCTAAATTATTTTTGCATCTGCTTAATTGTGATTTATGGGGCCCTACCCTGTTTTGCTTGGAAAGGGATTTGCTTACTATGTCATTTTTGTCGATAATTACTCCCATTTCACATGACATTATCCTTTTCATCACAAATTTTTTTAAACATATATTTGCAATTTGAGGTGTTCGTAGAAAATCAATTTTTTGCTCATAATGAGGTTTTTCAGAGTGATGGTGGCATTAAATTCCTTTGTACCCGTCTTTGTACTCATTTTGCCTCGAAGGGTATTCATCATCAAGCTTTTTGTAATCATACGCTTGAACAAGATGAGCGTGTTGAGGGCAAGCATTGACACGATATTGATATGGGGCTTACTATTTTACCTCATTCACACCTATCTTTGTCACACTGAAATTATGCTTTTGCAGCCACGGTTTATACCATCAACCGTCTTCCAACACCTGTTTTTGATAGAGTGATGCCATATGGTTTTCAGTTTTTCTCCCTCCTATTTACTCTAATTTCCATCATTTTGGCTGTAGAGTCTATCTATTTATTCGTCAGATTTGGCTCATGCGGCTCCTGTTGCATCACTTACGGCTCCTATTCCTGAGACTCCACTTGGTTCTCCTTTATCACTGGAATCATCTTCGTCATCTTCTAAAAACTCTCTTGCTCTACCTTTCAACACGCTCATCATATGACTACTCGTGCGCCCAACTATCATGTAAATAATAGAACCCTTATGATTTAGGGTTCTGTATTGCCAACATAATAAGATTTACAATAGGAATATAAAAGTAATTAGAGTTACTAAATCCCAACTTTCCAAGAATTATAGTCAACCTCTATTATCCTCGCAACCCCTCCCCCCCCCCCCCAATCTAAATGAAAGCATCAGGTAAACAAAAATGCAAAGTTTGAACTTGAAATATTTAAACAATGGACGAGTAAGCCATTTGCAGCTGTATCAACCAACTGTAATCCAGTAGGAGCATGACTAACATGTAATTTGTCAAAGGTAACTAATTCCCGAACAAAGTGATGGTAAATGTCGATATGTTTCACCCGCTAGTGAGCAACTGGATTTTAAACTAGAAAAATCGAATTGTTGTCGTCCTAAATCAAAAGAGTTGCACCAGAATGAGAAAAAGAAAGATAACAAAGCAGGTGAAACATCTAGACTACCTCAGTAACATTATTGGCCAAGGCTAGATTCTTTGACTCTGAACTAGAGCGAGACATTGTAGGTTGTTTCTTAGCACTCCTAGAGATAAAACAGCCGCCAAGAAACACAACATAGTTGTAAGTTGAACGATAAACCTCGAGACAATGAGCCAAATTAGTATCAAAGTAACCCAATACCTCACAAGAACACGCATAGCAAAAGGTGAGACCATAACGAACAGTTCCACAGTGATTGTGAAAGATACAAGTCACGATAACAAAGTGATTACCAGAGGATCCTGAAGAAACTAACATAATTAACTGCAGAAGCTAGGTCTGAACGAGTGATGGTAAGATACTGAAAAGCACCAACCAAAGAACGATAGGAGTGAGATTTGCAAATGACCACTAGTACTGCTAGGAAGCTAAGACAACAGTAAAGAAGACGTGGAAACTAAAGCAACATTAACGTACCAGCTGCTTAACGGAGAATATCATGTGCATACTTCGCCTGATCCAAAAAGAGATCTAACAAAGTATAGGACCCCTCCAACCCCAAAAAATAGCGTAATCAACCTAGTAAATATATAATTACATTACTCTTTCTAGTTGTTCATGCACACACTATTGTATAATACAAATATTATTTTTAGAATACAAGTTCAAAATACATATAGTAGGCATTATAATTTAAGATATCATGAAAATCATATCCCATAAGTAGGATATAAGATTTGTTCCACGAACGATCCAATCATCATCCAAATACTGACTCTGTTCAACTAATTATGACACATTTTTCTTTAGAATAAGTTTTTAGAAGATATTAAGATGTGCAAAAGTTGTAAATATAAAATGCAAAGTGTGGCACAAATAGATGGAGTAGAAAATCCAACCATCTCGTTTTATCCCAATCTCTTATTTCCTTCAGCCGTCAAATCTTAAAACGAAAATGAAAGTTTTTCTTCAGCCATCAAGTTTTGTTCCTCGCAACAATTCCAAATCCGAAGTAATTTTGCTAGGCAGATTCATTATAATCCATTATGTTAACTTTTTAGTTTTTACAAATGAAAGGAAATCACAAATACGAAAAATACAGTAGTTATGACTTCTAGGTTATAGTCACAGCTATTCAATTATTTGAGAAACTGAATTTCTTGAATTTACAACTGAGCCTTTTTGTTTGCAACTTCCCCGACACCGCGAAAAGGTAGAAATTACCAAAAAATCGTAAAGGCGAATAATGCAAATCGATGGATCATAACTTCCATATTAAAGGTTGATGAATTCCAACCACTCAGAAATCAACAAAAAAAACTGCAAACCGCCGACAGTACAATGTATTAAGAGCAGAAATAAAGAAACCAAAAACAAGACGAGAAAATTCTCAAGTAGATGATTACTACTACTATCACTAGTAACAAAAACTAGCCCATCCTTCTGTATCCCAATGTCAACAGTTCCATGTTTTACACTGAACTCTCTCAGTAGCTGTAACTCCTCTCATGCCAAGAGATGTCTGAAACACTCGGACTAGCATATCACTGTACAGGGAAAGACGAAGTTTATTGTACACGACACAAATGAAACCATAAGGTGTGAGTGTGTGTGTACGTGGGGGCTAAGCAGCTAAAATTACCTGAGGTTGCTGCATCTGCTGTTGCTGTTGTGCCTGTGGTGGGTAGTTTCCATAGCCAGGGTATCCTCCGGAGGAAGCATAGTACATGTTAGGGTCCTGGGCTGGTGGAGCATAACCATAGCCCTCGTATCCAGAAGGAAAACCGTAATATCCAGGACCAGCAGCAGCAGCAGCACCACTGTTAAATTGGCTGCCGTCTGCTTGAGGCTGAAAAGTTGAACATATTATTGGTCAGCATCATCTGGTGTCCAATATGAAGAGAGAAACCAGCTGTTGAAAATAATTAAGAGGTATTTACAGTGACTGACCTGTTTGTTTGAAGGACTACGGCCCCAGGAAAGTCTAATGTTCTGACCAGCCAATTGGGTACCGTTTAACATGCGCAGGGCTTCTTCAGCACAGCTCCTATTATAATCAATGCACAGAAGGTGAAAATGCTTATAGATCTATTGGACGAGATGTTGACAACTGATTTCACCACTACAAAGCTAACTCTTTACCTATCAGCAAATTGGACAAAGCCACATCTCTTGCCAATGGGTATCTTAACATGAAGCAACTGTCCATAGTGTCCAAATAACTGCCTCAGGTGGTCATCAGTGACACTGGAGTCCAAATTCCCAACAAATAGCTGCAATAAAATGAATGAGCAGTGAGGGACAGATTCATAAAAGAGAGGAATGCAGGCTATGCAGCAATATCTCAAAATGCATGCTGACCGTTGTGTTAGATGGATCATCCTCACTTTGAGCTCCTTGAGCACCCTGAAATGAACCTACAATACAAGAGCAAGGTGAGGGGAAGGGGAAGCTGAGAAAACAATTCCATAATGGCAATAACGGGAAGAAAAAGAACTAAAAGCCCTTCAATTTACATCATACAGTGGAAAAGATTCATCAGGAACTTAACATCTACAATCCTCACTGCAATTAAAAAAATAAATAAAAGAAAAAGGAGAGAGGCTCATAAAGCAAGAGGGCACCAAATCTAAAGCAATTCCATTTTCAACAATTTCATTGGGTAGAGACAACCCTGATATCACCACAGGGTGTTGATTCTCACAAAACCCTGATAAAATGTATACTAAATCTAGCTAGTTGATTCCTATTTGGCTGATAAAGGTCTATCTGCAAATGGCATCATGAGAAGAAAAATACATACATTTCCTTCATGCATAAAGGTGATAAAGGCCAACAAAACTCTTAACAGCTATACAGACTAAGGCAAGAATGACTGAAATGTTCATATAAAGCTTCAGTCAGGCCAAGATACACCAAGGCATGAAAGCAACTTATAGTCCAGCCCTCTCTCAGTAACAGCTCGGCCAGACTATAACATTCACACAGGTCACCTTCAGTAAAAGGTGGTTGCAGTTGCAAATTGCAATAACCTTTCTAACTAAGCTAATGACTAAAAAGGTCAAAGAAATGAGTATACTCACAAGCAACGTACTGATCAAAGTCTCCCATAAACAAGGAAAGAGACTAAAAGTTTACACACAACCTAAAGTGTAACCTTCTCCAGTGAGAAGATCATAGCTAAGTAATAAGTAGAAGAACAGGCTTAGAATTAAGAGGACCCAGAAACAGAATGGCATTACGGAACTTGCACAAGGGAGATACACGAATGACTTTCAAAAATAAAAAACTGAAAGTACTTTAAACAAGGAAAGGCTAAAAGTAAGGACTGGTAATTTAAATTTAAAGTACCTCGGCTGGAATCTAAGTAAGCAAACTACAATGGATGATGAGAAAACTGAAAAACTGTACTGTAATAACTCCACGAGGAATTAAAATTAAAAAAGGAAGTAATGGCATCAAAATAAAACTGACCTACAAAAGACCAGGCACTAAAAGGGTTATCATTCAGCTGAAATCAGCACCAGGCCCCCTATATGATGGAGCCTCCTGACACCCTGCTTTGAGACAACCGTAGTTCTTATAAGATTGTGCAAGTCCCAATATTTTATACCCGGAAACTTTTAAAGTGCTGAACGAAATGACTTCGTAAACTGGCCTTTCTATTTTATGGTTCAAGTGGATAACTGAATAAAGCGAACTAGGCAGCCTAACTAAACAAGTCACAGAAAAACAAAGGAGCCTGTACAAGCAGCAAGACTAGAAAACACAGAACAGGACAATCACATCAACCTTCCAACTTTCTCACACAACTAAATTTGGAACTGACATAATAATTCAAATGAATAGGATGGACACTGATAATCAGCTTACAGCATTACAGTAGGTGTACCTTTGGTCTGCCCACCCACAACAATAGCCTTCTTGCTAGCTGCCGGACCAATTCTCATAGGCCTAGTAGAACAAAATCTTCCATTCATCTCAGTCATTGCCCGCAATTGTTCACTCTCATCCCCAAACCTGACAAATCCATAACCCTTAGTACGTGCAGTAAGCCTATCAGTTACAACCTTGGCACCCTTGACCGAACTATAGTTAGCCCTAAATGTCTCTTGGAGCATATAGTCAGTCACATCAGCCGCCAAGTCTCCAACAAAAATAGTGTAGTCGGGAGTATCATCAGACCGCTTTTCACCAGCACCCATAGAGGCCCAGTTTAATCTAAATGGTTGCTCGACATTTGGCATCAAGGTACCATTGTAAGTCTGTAAATTCCGTTCAGCAGCAGCATGACTAACGAATTCAACGAATCCATAACCCTCTGACTGGCCTGTTTGCTTGTTGCGAATAACTTTCGCAGATACAACCTGACACAAAAAAAACTCAACTTACCCATACAAATTCTTAACTTGGCAGGATCAACATTCAACTCCCACTCGAGAATCCACCAACAATATTTATCAGAATTCCTCTTAATACTTTGAACAATTCAAACTACTCAAGAAGCAAGACACGCAACAAATTTCAGTAAAGAAAACTTCCAATCTACAATTACTGCTCAAACTTGAATGAACCAAAACAATTGTTGAAAAGCCCTAACCAGAAAAACAACAAATTAATTCATGTGCGCAATTAACCCGTGTCAGAGTTAGCGTAATACCTCGCCGGTGAGAGCAAAGCAGCTGAGAATATACTGCTCGTCCATCCAATACTGCAAATCCCCAATCCAGAGGCTCCTGATCCCGTCCGCGTGGTTCGGGTCGGGTCCCGCGGCACCGTACTGCTGCTGCTGCTGAGGCGGCGGCTGCTGGTAATAATAAGCAGCGGCGGAGGCGGAATGGGGCGGCTGCTGAAGAGCCTGCTGTTGCTGCGGCGGAGGAATCTGGTACTGCGGCTGCGCCTGGGGGTTCATCCACGGCTGCTGCGGTGGGTATTGCTGCTGCGTCGCCATTGGCGGCGGTACCATGGAACTCGCCGGCTGCATCATCGGAGAAAACCCCTGATTGAGAGAGATGATGACGCAGATTGGGTGGTGTTGTTAAGTATCGGCGGAGGGTATAAGAGAAGGAGCCTATTATAAGGTAGAAACCCTAGTGGTATGAATCCGAATTATATAGGAACTTTGGGGTTATGATTTCAATACTCTAAAATAGGAAATTACTTTCATGGTTGGTTTGGATATTTTATCCCAAAGTCTCTTGATCTGAAGATCCTCCTCCTCCGCGTCTCCTGCCTCCGCCTCAGTGAAATTGGAGTTGTTAGGGGTGGGTATCAGTTCAGTTTTCAAATGTTTTGGTTTATTCGGTTCGATTTCATCTGGTTGGCCTTTTTCAAACCAAAACCGAAAACCAAATTATATTTGGCAAAATCAAATTTGGTTTATTCAAATTCAATTTTTCAATTTTCGGTTAAAATTCAAATATATTTGAATAAACCAATTAAAAATAATATAAACAAATGTAAATTATCATCGTGCTAAAAGTGAACATGAAAACACTTTAAATTCAATGCATTTGCTTAAAATAATAACTTCAAATAATGTCAAACCATAATTTTTAGTAAGTTTCATTCATCAAGATTATATGTATAGGTTCAACAATGATTTTTCACTTATCGAGGTAATAAGATACATACTTAACTCAATCTACTAAATTCATATCTGCAATGTTTCATTAGATTTAAAAAAAAAATCCGTACATAAAAGCTGGAGAGAGTAATTTATGGAAGAATAATAAAACAAAAACATAAAATTCAATTATTTCATATTTTTTTAATGACAAAATAGGTGGCAGAGGTCATGATTTTCTTTAGCTGATTTTCAATAAAATCCAGCAAATGAACATAAGTTCAACTCTATTGATTTAGCCTTATACCTTATTCCTTATCTCTATGTCACTAATGTTGTTGATATTGCTGATGCATGTTAACCTTTTTAGTTAGGGGAGGGTTGATTCTGCCGAAAAAGAGGAAATATTGGCAACTCAAATAAATTAATTCAAAATTTTATAATAAGTCCTTTTGTTTTCTTCATTTATATGAAAATTTTCATTTTAAAGTATTAATGTAAAATTATTTTATATTTGAATGACACATAATTAATTTATTTATATATTTGTAATTCGTTTTTGGGTTTGTTTTTTGTTTGTGTTAAGAAACCGAAAACCAAACCATAAACCATATTCATAATTCGATTTAATCGATTCATATATTTGAAATTTTGAATATTAGATTTGGTTCGATTTATTCAATTTTCGGATAATTGGTTTTCAATTCGATTTTTGGATTTTTTTTACCCACCCCTAGCTGCTGCTCCTGGCGCACATCATCGGCGACGCCAGAGACAAAGACTCCCTGAGTTCTGCTGTTCGGCGCTGTCGGAGTTGATGGCAGAGACCGCCGGAGTTGATGGTGGCGGCCTCCGGTGGTAGGGTTCTTTAGTTCTATAGGGGGCAGGGGATATGTTTTGGGGAGAGAAGAGAGAGGTAGAGGGAGAAAAAGGGTTTGGGTAGGTGTGTTCTTGTAAAATTTAGATGTTTAAGGGTGAATATGTCTTTTGGAAAGTTAAATATTTCCTTAAAGGTAAACTGTACAGATTTTCCTGGGACAACAAAAAAGGAAAGTGTGCAGATTTGCCTAGAACAGAGGAAGTAGAACGATAAAATTTCTTTGCTTTGTGTCGTCATTCGAGATTATTTTGGTCATTTTAACTGGAGCAAATAATTTCAGAGGCCCTCCAGCTATACCTATCGTTCACCTTTGGCCTTTCACTCTTCCCCCCATATTTTAGCCCCTGAACTAACGAATATGCAACTTGTGGTACTTTCGTCCATTTAAATCGT
Source organism: Rubia tinctorum (assembly GCA_032355605.1). Lineage (NCBI taxonomy): Eukaryota > Viridiplantae > Streptophyta > Magnoliopsida > Gentianales > Rubiaceae > Rubia > Rubia tinctorum. The sequence goes on from JAULKM010000006.1 coordinate 22,524,348, forward strand.
TAAATCCCGCTAATGGGATTACACATGCAGCTCGCGTGATTTTATTGAAGATAAAATCATTTTTTCATTTTAATCCTTCTAAAATATGAAACCTATATTTTATTACTCGTTTTTAATTCTAGAAAATTAGAGCATTTCGTCTTCTTCCTTTGTCCCAAACCGGAAACCCTCGTTGTCTTCTCATTTTGTTGTTTATTTGTACACAATCCGGAATCCAATCGACTAAACCCCTAAAATTTTCATGTCCCTGTTACATTTCATCTGAGTTTATCTTAGAACTGGAAGATGAGGTGGCGGGTTCGTCCTAAAGGTTCAAGGTTCCCCCATCGTGTAGTCTACGGTATGGTTTTCTTCCAAAATATTGATTATGTACAGTATGTACAACCTACTATGTAAGAAAATTGTGGTTGTTTTAGTTAAATGACCTAGGTCATATCCCCGTTGAACTAGGGTTTATGTTAGGCAAATTTAGGGATTTGCTAATTTGGGGTTGTTAACTGGAAATAGGGGGTTTTCTTGGTTTATTTGAAGTGTCAGGGTGATCATGTGACTGATATACCCTCTACTTTGAAATACAAAATTTGTGATTAGAAGTGTGAAATGTAGTTGTCTTTTTTAAAACTTTAAAATGCACTTGTGTTGAGTGTCGAGGTTTGACTGTGTGGAATGTTGTGAGGTCTGATTGTGTTAAAGTATTTTTGAATTCTGATGGCTGATGACTCTCGTATATTTGACTATTGTTTTTTGTGCGTTCTGACTGTTGGTTTCTTGAATTTTTGAGGTTTTCTTTTGAGCTGAAATAGATGTGTTAGACAGAAATTTAATGCACTGTTGTTCTCTGCCTTTTTATGTTAGATGGAAACTTTGACAATTTTTCAATCAAGATGGGATATGAGGTTTGGTTTGAAGGGGATGAAATAATAATGTATGCTGGAGGTGAAGTAGATTACGTGGATTATTGTGACAAGAATGATCTGTCCCTAGAAGACTTGAAGCAAATGGTTTATATGTTGGGTATGGCAGGGGAGGTAAAATTCTGGAGTATTTATCCGGGTTTCTCTGAAAATCATGGGTTCTTTGGTATACGGTCCGATAAGGAGTTAAGGAGCAATATTTACACTTGGGGTAAGTACAATAAGGTTATAGACGTTTTTTGTGTGAATGTTGGGGTTGGAGAGGATAATGTCGAAAAGAGGCGCACTATTTCTGAGGAGAGGATGTTTCGCATACCTGAGCAAATGGAGGATGAGGTTGTGCCGATTGGTGAAGATTAGGAGATCAATGCTGAAAGGATGAAGGTTAGATTGAGGTTGTGGATGTACAGGGTTGTGGTGAAGATGATGGGCATGGGAGGGGTGATAATGGACTTGTAGATGGGCCTGAGTTTGGTGGTAGTGGGGTGATGTTAGAACTGATTTTAAGGCTGAGTTTGAGATTGATCTTAGGGCTAAGACTAGGGCAGAGGTAGTGGCTGAGACTATGGCAGGGCAAGGGCTGATTCTAGGTTAGGGGAAGGGTTTAGGGCAGGGGCTGATAAGGAGGTGTTGGTTGATGATGTTGAGACAAATGTAAGTGAAGAGGAAGAGTGTGGAAAAGATAGGGTTGAGGGGTAGCAATTTGAAACTCTTGAAGCTGATAGTCCAGTAGTTAAAGAATAGGACCTCAGTAGCACCAGCAACACAGATGTGGAGATATTCACGGATGGTGATGTATATTGTGCATATGAAGACTTGGAGAAAACTGATCCTAAGACTGAGGAGGGTGATGTAGAGGCTATAGTTAGGCAGGAAAATGACTTAGGGGTTGGAGTTGGGTTGGAAACTCAAGGAGAATGGAGGAAAATAATGGAGGTGATCTTCTGGCTGGTGAGGAGAATGCGTACATTGATGCTGATTTTGAAGCTTGGCTATTTATTCTAGGGGATTCTTAGATGCTTAAGTCTCATGAACCTGGAAAAGAGCAGCCCCCACCAGTAGCTGAGAATGAGTAGAACCGCCCACAAGATGGACCTGAGAATGAGCAGAACCCCTCACAAGAGAGACTTGGGCCTGAGAAACCTATTCTTCAGCCTGCAAAAAAATCTAAATAAAAAAAAGAAGGTAAAGAAAGTAGCGAAGAAAAAGAAGTCGAAAAATGGATAATTTGAGGACATTTTAGATGATAAACATAATGAGGATAGGATGATGGAGATGGAGGGGGAATAGAGATGGTGAAGAAGGAAGTGAAGG
>JAULKM010000006.1:22526675-22540784 GCA_032355605.1 Rubia tinctorum
TCACATCTTCTTCAAGATCTTCATTTTCCACTGTCTGGAGCTCCTTGTCTGCTTTTTGATAACAACAATGCCATATTTCTGGCTCAAAACCCCGTTGCTCACAAGCGAGCTAAGCGTATTGACATCGACTATCACTTTGTTCGTGAGTTAGTGGCTTCATTGAACATTTCATTTCCCCCTGCCAATTGCATTGTTAAAATATGCACTTAACTAAAGCTCACAGGTTGTTTCCCATATTTCAAGAACCCTGACAAACCATATAAGATAATACTTTAACCCCTCTCCTCCCTTATAAATACTCAATCCAATCCATGAAAAAAAAACCAAACCCCATATGGAGTATTCAACAACTCACCTATCTTTCTTCACATCTCCCTATCATTTCATCCCAGAAAACTATGTTCACTGGACAGAAACCCCAGAATCTCAAATATACTCTGCTGATCTTCCAGGTTTGTGCACTGAAAACTGAAGTAAACATAAAGTTTCCTTCTTCTGCTGTTTTGCTCTTATACCACGATAGAATGTCAAACTCATACTGATGCTGGTTGTGTGTATTGATATTTATAGATGAGTACAAAGGGTATCGTAATTATACAAGGAATGCAATATTATGATCACAGCAGAAAATGAATTATTTTTCTTATCATGTTTCTAGGGTGAAGAAGGAGGAGATCAGAGTGGAGGTTGAGAACTCTAGGTACCTAATAATCAGGACTGAAGAGGCAACAACCAAGAAGTTCATGAGGAAATTCTGGCTGCCAGAGCGGATCGACGTTGATGGGATCTCAGCAGGGTATGAAAATGGTGTTTTGACAGTGAAGGTCTTAAGGTCTTTTGTGAAGAGAGGGTTCTTCATTGAGATTGATGACTTGCCTCAACCTGAACAGCTGTATGCTATTTCTAGGGCAGCTTAGATGAAAATAATTTTGATTTTTAGTTATGGGTATGTTTAGTTTCGTCGCTATGTTAATCAGACTCGGATGAAGTGTCCACTTAAATTTGTAATTTCATCGCTATGTTATTTAGACTCGGGTGAAGTGTCTGCTCAACCATTTTATAGAAGAATGTTATATTTTTAGATCAAAATAAAATATCCAAGTGTCGCATTGAGTTCGACAGGACACAAATCAGATCGAGTATACGAGAAATTTAGAAGAGTTCGTAATATAGATTTCGTGTAGTTTGAAGTTAAGGATTGTTTTTGAGCAATTTTTGTTTCTTGAGTCATTTTTCTTGATGATCCAAGAAACTTGCAGTTGATTTTTCTTTTGTGTTGTCAAAGAAAAAAGTTGTAATCGTAGTTGATGATATTTTTCTTTGCTTGAGACGTGAGCCAATACTGGAATGATGGAGGGAAGAAGATAATCCTTTTTTTAATTCAGGAAAATAGTGGTTAATCTTTTATGGGGTCATGAAATCCAAGATCTAGTGATGAATCTTTTTAAGTTGGGGTAAACTCATTCATGTCCGCCAGTTCTTGTGTTTGTACAGGTATACCTCTGAATTTTTTAAAAGGTCATCCGTACCCTGGGATTAGTTGTGCCATGATAGTTCATACCCCTCCTGCCTGAGTCTGGAAATTTTCGATCGTCGACCGACTTGAAATTACTAAAATGCCCTTTGGACCAAACTCTAAAACTGAATGGACAAGTTTGCCCTTAAGTCCCACCTCCACCTCCATCGGTCTGACACCACCTCCGCCGCAACACTGCCACCTGCGCTGCCAATCCGCCACCTCCGCTCCCACCTCCACCTCCACCTCCACCTCCACCACTACCACTCTACCATCATTTCCACCTCCACCGCTCCACCACCACCTTATCCACCTTTGCCACCCCAACCCATAACCACCACCACCCAACTCCTACCACCAAAATCCCACCACCACCGCCTCCGCCACCAATTCACCATACACCCACCACCACGGCCCCATCAAAACCCTCCACCACTGTCATTTGGCCTTCCCATCAAAACCCCCACATTCCAGCCCATCAAATCGGCGCACCATCACCGACGCAAGCAGCATCCCACCATCGTGCCGATACTACCTTGTCACCGCCACGACGCCACCCATCACGTCACCCACAAAATCGAAATGGGTTTTTGTGTTTAGGAAAGAAGAGCAAAAAGGGTTGTCAGAGGTACTAGAGAGATAGCCGATGGTGGTGGACACGCCAGTGATAGTGGTGAGGCGGTGGTAGTCGAGAACATTGAAATTGGTGACCGCTTTTGTGAACGGAGGGTTCCGATTTATGGATTTAGAAAGAATGAGATGGAGGTGGCGGAGAAGACATTTTCTTTCTTGTTTCATTTTTTGTTTAAGGGGCAAAATAGTCATTTCCATTGAATCCGGCAATGAACAAAATTGACCAATTTTTCAAACCACGACAGGGTTACGAATGCACTTTAAAAAAATTCAGGGTATATCTGCACAGACACAAAAACTGAAAGGCTTAAGTGCATTTTTTTTTTCTTTTAAGCTTTTATATTCTGATTGTGGAAAGATATTTTTGGCTGCAAGAAAATCTTTGGGTCCAACACAAAACAGAATACTACACAGAATGCATGAAAAGTGAGTTGAGGTCATGTCCAGTAGTTACTGCCTATTCATTTCAACCGAAATTTAGTTCAAATCAGTTTGTTTGATTTTAAAATATCCCAATTTAAATAATTTAGATTAATTTAGTTCTATTATGATATTTATTTTGTTTAATTTTATTTCCGTTCAATTTATATCAAGCGCAATGAAATATGGCAGTAGAGGCTTAACAGTTGAATTATTCTAACAAATTTGACAAACTCACCTGCAGATTGTTCAGGATTCTAAACTCAACGCTGGCAACTAAACGTGAGGGCCATGCTCGCTGCAATACTTAACCCAACACCTTACATTATGAGCCAACGGCACCACTTGAGTTCGCGTTTCTGAAAGGATGAGTCAAGTATATTGTGGCGAATTATTCAGAAAATTGTCTTTTCATGCCAAGGCTAGCATCATAGGGTTACAAACACATGGATAACACGTACATTATCGAGTTGGTGTTAAATGTAAGCATTTGCAAATTAAACATGTCACGTCATTTCTCGAAGCTACAAGACAGTGTAAATCGTCAAAGAACAGCACTAGTATGTACAGCTATGATGCACAAAGGTTCATCTGTTTCTGATCAGTTCAATGAGCTCAACAGCTTCCCTTAATCTTTTATCCGTCTGCCCTCTTATAACCGTCGTTCGCGAGTTCCTGAATCCATGTCAGATGTATAGAAGGTGTCACAATTTCCATGATATGGTTTCATAATAATGTGTAGTATTGAGCAAAAACGATGTCGATACATGATCCATTTAATCGACCACAGAAGAAAACTAACCTCTTGTCGTTTGCTGCCTTCTTTTTGAGATCTTCAACAAGGCTGTGTAATCTTTTCAGAAGGGATGGACACTTGTGCACAGCTTCCAAGCCTTTTTTGTTAGAACATACCTTCTTGAGTAGGTTGCACGCGATTGTGTACCCCTCCTCCTTGTTCCTGAAAAACAGCATTTGCACGAACAAAATCATTGATTCATTCAAAAAAACCGAGCAAAGAACTTACAGGAACATGTTTTGATCAACATACCGTATCAATTCCCATAGAACTGTCTCAGCAAATCCGCGGGTATCAATTAGTGTTTCAGCCAAATGAGGATATCTAGCTAGGTTTCTTAGAGTAGATAATGCGTGTTTTAGGATTTCCTGATCTGGTATGCTCCGGCTAACAGATTTGATCAGCTTCAGCAAAGTGCCGATGGCTCCTGCAGCAACAAGTTCTTCACAACACCTCTGAGAGTGTTCTGTAGCCACATCTGCTCAAAAATGACATCCAGATACTGAATTCAGCTTTCAAGTCACTACAGAATCCATCGTTAGGAGGGACCGCCATAGGCTAAGAGTTACCTAGAGTAGCACATGTATGAAGAATGCCACTAATACTTCTCATACTCAGGAGTTCAGCAAGAGCAGCAAGGAGTCGGTTCATCAACCGCTTGCTATCATCTACATTTGTTGCTGATTTTTGAACTCTCTCTCGCAGGTCTTTTAGCTGTCCTTTCGAATGTTTTCTAGCAAGGTAACCTTTCCAGTAGGACTGTTACAAACGAAACAGAGGAATAGAATCTTAGTTGAATGAGGAAATTTTTGAAAACCCTTCTATGTGATGGATCACTCAGTGCCATTCCCTTGAAGATGATCATAATGAAGTAAGGGAGAGATATAAATGAGAGAACTGACTTGAAGGACAACAATTCTGTGTCTTTCTCTCGAGGCTATCCTGCATGCCATCCACCTCCTATAATATGATTGGATAGTGATTGCTGACCTAGTCTTCAGATTCAGTAACAAAACCCTCTTCCACCACCTTTGCAACTTTATAACAGATTGAACAATGATTCCCAGTTCATAAGTACTGTTTCTGCTATTATTGTTTGAGATCTCATGACAGAGAGAGGCCCCTGAAAGCACATGTTTCCTCTCATTATAAATGATAAGAACTTCCAGTAGTTGCTTTAACCCAAGAAAATTTGAACTTACCAAGAAATCTTTTCCGTGTGAGGAAACCCCTGACAAAACTTTGGATTTCTTCAGCAGCAATTCTCTGGGAAAAGTATGCTTTGCTTTGTATCATGCACCGAAAATCAGTTTGAATCCTGATAGCAGCTTCTCTTTTCAACAACAGCTCCTTCCTCATCAACCATCCACGGATAAAGCTCTGAGGTGAAATGAATCATTAATTGTACGAAAATGAACAGCTTATTTACACTCAGATAACAGAATTTTATCAATCCGATGGGGGCTAGATGCAAAGGATTTAGTCTTCTTTGATATGATTAAGATTACAAATAGAATCCACCTCTAGTTGAACATTATAGAACATTCTTTACCATCATAATGATAGAATTTTTATAAAAAAGAAACCCAGCTAGCTGTAAAAAGTTCAGGCATAACTTTTCTGGACCTATAAATTTCTCCTGACAACTCATAAGATATAACAAGTGATTTTTCTTTATGAAAAAGATTCAGTTCAGGGTATGCAACTGATGAAATGCCAATGGTGAACGAATGCATCTAATGCAGGCAAGCAATTAACTCAAATCGGCTCATGTAAACTAAACAATTTCTGAACATGCTATATAGTTTATGGTGGTTATATAGTATAAATCAGCCTCGTAGTCAGATCATAAAAGGACATGTTGAAAGTGAATAAACACACATTCATTACTACTGAAAGTATGACATACTTGAATCTTCACAGCACATCTGAAGACATGGTAGCTTCTTTCTGCAATCCATCGCCTAAAGTGGGACTGAATTACAATAGCAGATGCACTTTTCTGCCGGTAGCACTGGAAATTTTTCCAAGGCCTCAAGCATCTAACAGCACTCTGGATTTTTAATATGGCTTCTCTCTGCTCCTCAAAACTTTTTCTCATATGAAAGCCACGAAAATAAGTTTGGATTTTAGTTGCAGCTGTGTGCTGCTTCTGAAGAGATTTTCTGAGAGTGAACTTTCTCCAGTAACTTTCAATAATCAATGCAGCTTTCAATATGGCTTTTCTCTGCTTGAAATTTTTTCTCATACGAAAACCGCGAAAATAGCTTTGGATTTTAGTTGCAGCTGAGTGCTGCTTCTGAAGAGATTTTCCGAGAGAGAACTTTTTCCAGTAACTTTCAATAATCAATGCAGCTAAATGCTGCTTTTGAAGAGCTGTTCTAACAGTGAATTTTCTCCAAGAACTTTGTTTAACTAACGCTGCTGGCAAACGAAGAGTTAATAGATCTACTTCTTGAAAATTAATCAGAGAATTTCCACCATCCACAGCCATTTGGTTTTTGTAGGATATCCAGGTTCGTGCAGCACGCTGAATTACCAAAACAGAACTTTTCAACTTGACAAAATGATGGCGGTCAACCATAAAGAGCATGTAGGCCCCGCAATTCTCAGAATGCTTTTTTGTACCTTCATGGAGTTTGTAAATGTATGAGTATAATTTATAACTATCCAAAAAATAAGACAATATATTCTCAAGAGTGCATACAAAAGGATGATCTTGATCTCACAGATAGCCAAGCCCGTATAACAGCTTGCAACAGGCAAGTAGCTTTTCTTATCTTCATATACCGTCTGAATTCCACCATTCGTCTGAAATGAGACTGCAACAACTTTGCAGCATTTTCTGGAACCAAAGAAAGAAATTCAAGATGGTTATTAGCTCAATGGCACCAAGAGAAACTCTGCACACGAGGATCCTATTTCTAATTGACCTGAACAGGGAAAGAAAGGACTCTACAACATCTAGGTTAAGATTCTTAGATTTTACTAACCACAGATTGAGCTTATAGTTTATACATTAGCATGATAACAGAAAAATCTATAGTTGCAAAAGCAAAACAAACATATAATTGTAAACCATTGTTCTTGAGAAACAACAATTGTTGCATTATTCCAGTAGCTAATCAAATTCTTCCTTTAAAACAATTAGTACCACATTTTCTACCTTCAACGTTATGTGATTGTAGCTCATTTTGAAACTAAAATACTTTCAGAAAATACATTCTGTAGCTTTTTTGAGAACAGTAGAATTAGAGAAGTTCAATAAAGTTTCTATATAAAATCTGGATTCAAAAGAAGAACCATTTTGACCCCCTGGCCATTACCTCTTTTGATGTCCCTGGACTTTACACTAATCCTGGAATACTGCTGAACAGCAGTAACACTCTTTGGATTGCATCTATTGTTCATCTGGGCCATATCTTGCCACCAAGACATAATGGCATTGAAATTTTTTGAAGCATCTGTACAGGAGAGATGTACAACATGACAGCTTTAGAAAGACTAAGAAAATATAATGGTTGTCATGCCATTAACAATCATTAAAGGACAAGAACACAGACTAAGAAACATACGGCAAGGGGAAGCAATAAATAGAAGCAAGCTATCATGCAAGTCCAGAAGGAAATCATGTTCAGATATGCAAACTAAGAAGGCATGAAAGAAAGAAATCTCAAGGGAATCATGTGCACGTCATATGCTGTTCACTAAGTAGTAAGTAGTTGAAGAGACCTTCACTGTTGTTACATTGAGAGTCTTTAGCATGGACTGTTGGAGAATGCAGAAATGAGTGCTTAGGGTTTGGATGTTTCCTTTCTGGAGTTTGAAAGTCTGACCTCAGCAATTTATGAAAATTCAGTTGGTCCTGACCAAAGTGAGTAAAAAGCGATCACATTCGTGATGAGAACCACAAACTCAAATTTCTATAAAATTGCAAAATGCTCATAAGTAATACCAGATTTCTCTTCACCAAAAGTTGAAAGGACAGGAATACTAGGAGAATAATGACACTTCTGTCATTGCATGCAACGTTGAATTCAAGTAAGTCACTGACTTGTAAAACCTGCATGATGGAAAGGAAAGCTTTGATACGGCAAGTAATGTGAACACTTCATTAAAGAAAATCTTGGGTCTGTAATTTTTGGACTAAATAATTCTGGACAAATACTCCTTTAAACATAATAACTCAACAAAATGGGTCATATGAATATTTTGGAATCATTGAAACTTCACTGGATTTTGACCCTAGAATGCAAGTGCAGGTGATATTAGAGTAGCATTTACCTCTGGGAAGTTACCAAGTAGGGATGTCAACTTCTGAGATAATATGAAGTTGTGCACTGCATCTGCATATTCACTTGTTGACACGAGTGAAATTGCTTCATTTGTTTCATCCAGCTCCTGTTATAGTGTGATTAGTTCCTAGAGATTGAACAAATACCAGGAGTGAAGTGATGTGAACGTGTACTAATTACCTTAGAAGAAAAGGAACAATTATGTTCTTTTCGGAAATAATAATCCAACAAACACCACATAGCTTTTCCATCAACCAACGAAGAGAAATTCTCAACTTTCAGGTCATAGCTTATACCAACTGCCTGTCAACAGAAAAGCATTTTTACGTAAGATTAGGAAATGAGAAGTCTCCAAAAATTGATAAAATAATGCATTTACGTGTGGGGAATATGTATTGGGGGTTTGAGATTATAATTATAAATAGGGATCAGATGAAAACGGGAAAAGAATGTAATTTTTTTTTGGTGAACAAGCAAGGTCTGAGTATTACAGATAGTTCCAATTTTTTTGCAGGAAGGTCCACTAGTTCGAGGATTGAGTCATCTTCTAAAACTTATTAATGTTTGACTGGGCGTATATTTCCACTGCTGATTAGTTAACTAGCAAGCTCCATCTCACTAAGCTTGTTATTCATCAGTAAATGTTAAAACAATTTTAGGTGTGTGTGATCTAGTAGAGCTAAACTTACCATTACTCGATGCAATAAAATGCATAGAATGCACCTAATGACCTTCATTATGGGATTAACCTTCGGAATACCTCCTCAAGTTTTACCATGCATAGAAAATACCATAGGCAGTGCATGTGAAACTGTTCCACTCTAGCTACAAAGCACTATACCTGGATCCAGTTAAGAAGCATGTCTAGTGTAGAGCAAGAGCTTGGATACTCCTACATGAATGAAGAGAACAGTCAGTACAATTGGTAAAGAATGGAAGGAGTAGCTGGCAGAAAGTTTAGATTGAAAAATTCAAACTAAGAACTGGTCGTAGTAGATAAACTATACTCTCGTAATTTGTAACACTCTAGACTCTTATACCAAAGACATTGTGATTATATATCCTTGGCTTGCAGAAATAAGAACATTGATCTAAATTGAAGCATACCAGGATGACTCCTCTGATTTTAGATATCTCCACTGACAATAGCTGTTTATTTATTAAGAGTGGGAACTGCAGTTTAACAGGTAAAATGAAGGGAATCAGATACAGTCCATGCAGCATAGTATTTTGAAAATGGAATGATACAGACAAATTTTCTTGAAAATGAATGGAATTGCAAATGACTTGATGTAGTTGTTTCAATATCACATACTAGGATAAATAATATCACAACTGACCTGCAAATGAACAAAAATATTCCACAGCAAGGAAAGAATTAACTCCTTCTCCCCATTAATAATATCTTCCTCGGTGATCAACATACCATCTTCATCATGAAGAGGAACTCCAGCCTGCTTTAGGTACTGGAGAGCAATACCACAGTTACCTAGGCTCTTTTTGTAAGTATCTGATGGGACAACTAATTTCTGCCCATAGAAAACAGTGTATGGAGGGGAAAATTAATCACAAACTCCATTGGAAAAGTGGAAAAACAAATGGAAAAAAATTTGTATTTGGTTCTACCAATAGAATGGAAGAATCATGTTGCAAAAGCTGGATGGCCCTGCAAAGCCGGACACCATCTTGAAGATCTTCATATAAGTCAGTCACTTTAAAACTATACTCAATCAAAGGACTCTGCATAATGATAGACAAGGTTTTGGCAGACAATTAGACACTCAAGATTTTTGCAAATAAGTTGAAAAGGACTCAGATCCTCAAACTAGACCTAGGTCCTCATAATATTTTTCTTGAAATGATTTCTCTAAAAATTCCAGAAAAAAACGAATATGAAGTGAAAGAACTAATAAGAAAATGATTACATGTACGTTTAGGATTCTAACCTGTTGGTAAGTCACTTTGTATCCTACAATACTCAGATGTGCTAGTAGATTACCTTCCCCATGCATCACATCCGTAGATAAGAAATCTAATAAGTCCAAGCAGGAAAAAATTAATCACTAAAACCTAAACAATCCCAGTAAACTGCACAAAAATGTAGCGAAACTTTTTAACAAGTACCAGATATCAGTTGACGGCTTGACTTAATATTAGATTGCAAAGAGAACAACAGAGGAGAACCCCCATCCAGTCCATCTATTCCATACTTAAGAGGTAGACTACTTTGAGACTTGGCTCGATCAAGCATCAGAACAAGCAGCAGAAAACGCTTCAGAATGACACTTCCCAATTTCTCAAAGTAACCCGGCCTATATAAACCATCTACCCTCTTGTTGTAAGCAAAAGCCTTTGCTAGCTCAGGATGGGTGAAGAATTGCCTCTCAATCACAACCCTCAAAAAGCCCATTTCTTGTTCGGAATTAACCTCTTCAGTTGGCAACAGTGAATCTCCTCCTAAGATAACAAACAGTCCTATCCTCAACCACACCGGGTTGTAACTCATAAGGATCCGCATCGCTCTTTCCTTCATCCCAACATCCGTGACTATTGGACAATGCGCCCTCATTATCAACCGCCCATCGTCAATACTCTGAACAAAGTGATCAAATATAGAATTAAACAATTAACTCATGATCATTGCTACCTTAAATGCATATCATATTGTTCATTAATAGTTACAAGAAAACAACATTCTATAAAAATAAAAATTCAACAGTAGCAGTAGATACACAAAAACTACTGATCTGATCAGGAAAATGAAGACCAGCATTTCGAAATCTCCAATTTCGTACTAATACCGACCTTTGTCACTAGCGTCATTGCATCAAAGATCTCCTTGCAGCTCTCCAAGCTCAAGTAGCCCCTCATTCTCTCCTTCAGATCATCAAAACTGCAAACTTCCTTCAGGGAAACGCGCAATCCCAAATGCATGGAGTCTCCATTCCCTGCGCATGCTCCTCTCCATTTCAAGTCTCTCTGCCTCTTCGGCCCGCGCCAGGGCCCATCCACCCCGACTTTCCCCCCACGGCCCGGCCCAGCCTCCCTCTTCCCATTCACCTTACACTCCCTTTCAGACTGTTCTAATTCTCCGGCGGATCTCGACACGTCCGCGCACCCACAGGAGCTAGGATTCTCAAGAAGGAAATTCAGCCACACGGAGAGAGATTTCGCCAGCGAATTCACGGACTTCTCCCTCGTGACCTGGTTCCGCCGCGCCGACTTGGACTGCTCGATCTCGAACGCCTTGAGCCTCCTGGCAACCGCAGCCGCCGAATTTCTCGCCCTGGTGGCGCCGGAGTGAGGGGTGGTTGCTTTCCGGGCGGTGAAGAACTTCGCGTCAGACTGCGTGCTCGGAGAGAAGGGGATTTTGGGGGGTCGTTTGGGGGTTTTGAAATTGGAGATGTCTCTGAACAGAGAAGAAGAAGGAGAAGACGGCAACGGCGTCGTTTGATCCTGTGGTTGCTGCTGTTGTAGTCGATGAGGATGGTGGTATCTTGACTCCATTTCTCTTTCGAGAAAACTAGCCGTAGAAATTTGAATTTCTCCGGTGGTGTTCTGAAGGAGTTCGATGAAATTACGAAACGCAGAGAAGGGGATCTTTGTTTACCGTTTTGATTTTTTGAATTTGAATGTGATGGTTTTTGGCGCTTCTCTCGCCTTTTTGCTCAGTATTGTGGGCCCGATGCAATCTTTGGGTCAACAATATCTGAACCGTCCAAAGTTCCTAACACAAAGGAAAGCCTTTTCCAAAAAACATACTCTCTATGTGCCAACTAGACTTGCACAGCTGCTTTTTTAGCAGTATTATCTATTAAAATTGAATAACATATTTGAATAGATATATAAATAATATTATCGTATATGATATTGTTCAATTTGTCGTAATAAGTAGTTTCTAAATATCAACTTTTTATTTGTCGTTATTATACGTAGATAAACATATCAACGGTCAAACGGGTGTCTTGAACGACGTGCAAAGTGCAAGTCTAGCTGGTACAGATGGAGTATATAACCCCCCTCTATTTTTCTATGTTTTTCACCATCTAGGTTTAGATTTTTTTTTTAAGTTAGAATGTCTAAAGAGAAATTGAGTGAAGAGTAAAATGTTTAATAAATGAAAAGAGTAAAAACGTTTAGTGAGTGATTTAGAATGATTCACTTTTTATAGCATGAATTGTGACAATTTTATAAAAACATATGAAAATGGAAAATGTGCCAAATTTAGAAAAAGAGGGACTATTCCATTTAAGTTGTGTTTGGTGGACGGAGCTTATAAGTAAAGCATTTTTTTAGTGTTCACTTATTCTAAAAAGCACGAGCTATTTTTTGGGCGTAGAAGTTGGTCCCCCTATTTTCAAAATAATATAGTTTTGTTTATAAACACAACTCTACTTAACACGCCCTTACTACTCCCTCCGTCCCAACCATATTTGCACAAAGTCTTTTGGGAAAAGTACAAAAATGACTCTATAAGACTTAGAAAGTGATGGAATGACCTTGTAAAATCTGAAAGTGCAAAACTACCTCTAAATGTTTGTAAAATAGTGCAATTATACCCAAATTGCACTATTCCGGCATTGGCCATTTATGAAAAGACAAAAATACTCTTACTCTTAAAACCAAAAAATCAATGACAAAAATACCCCTAATTTCTCCTTCTTCATCACCAGCTCAACCGCCGCACCACAGCTCCGCCGCAGTGCCACCTGCTTCGCCGCTGCGCCACCTGATCTGCTGCCATGCCACCAGATCTGCCTAGACCCACCACCAATCTCCTCCACCCACCGTCGTCGTGCCACCGTCGCCTCCTCCTCCACCTCTCCCCCTCCAAACCCTAATTCTCTGTCGCCACCTCCACCCCAAACGCCTCTACCACTCCGCCACCTCTAGACCCACCACTTTCGCCGCCGCCTACTCCACTCTGCCGCTGTCGCCTCCACCCCTGACCCCAAACCCTAATTCTCCATCACAACCTCCACCTCATATGCCTCCACCACTACGCTGCCTCCAGACCCACCATTTTCAGACCACTCCGTCGCCTCCACCCCTGACCCCCAACCCTAAGGACCACCGCTTCTAGACCACTTTGCCACCTCGCCACCGACCACCTCCAATGAGTGCCACCTCCTACTGATCTAGTTCCACCACCAGCATCGAGAACCGTCACCGAGCGCCACAACACCGGTGCTAGAGCCTCATTTTCTGCCTATCTCCAGCACCACCTCTCCAGCATCATCGATCACTCGTAACCTACACTCGCCGTAATCCTACCCTTCCCGTAACCCTACCCGCCGTAACCCTACTCAAGAAAATGTAGCCATGGCTGCAAATTGAAAACCTAGTTGCAAAAGAGAGAGGAATACATGTGATAGCATTCAAAACAGAGAGAAATTAAAAACACGGAGTGAGGGAGGGAGGTGGAGCGAGATGTGTAGAACGAGAGATGGGGAGGATGAGATATTTGGAGAGGAGAGGAGGTGGAGCGTATGGGGAGGACGAGAGATTTGGAGAGGAGAAGAGGATATTGTGGTAATTTTTTATTTTTATTTTTTAAAACTCAAGGGTGTAATGGTCATTTCATTAATTTTGGGCCAATTTCAGGCTGTCGGGGTTAAATTGGTACTTTCATCCAAAACTTAAGGTTAGATTGACACTTTCAGATTTTACAAGGTCAATCCTGCACTTTCAACCACTTTCAACCAAAACATAAGGTTAAAAACACACTTTTCTCAAGTTTTTTTCATGGTCTCCAATAAACATATTTGGTTGTAAATATATGCAACTACGTACAATAATGATTCATAAAAAAATAATATTTAGAAATACGTGTTACGACGAATCTTACATTATCATACGATAATATTAGCGTTCATATATCTATTCAAATATGTGGCCGAAGTTCGACAATTTTAACTGAAAAAGAGATTGTGTTCATATGCATCTAGGTCGACAAAGGCAGTAGATTAACACATGTGCGATGCATAATTTAAAACAAATGACCGTAGTAATCATATTGTTGTGAGTTTTGATCCAGAAATTAAAAGAATAATTTAAAAATAAGGAGAAGAGTTTGCGAGAAAAATTAACCAATTAAGATAGAAGATCGAATATTGAGACAATTGACTGCCCTAAATTTTCAGCAACAACCCCTTATAATTGAACTACTCCCTCCATTTCAGGTTAAATTATTCACCTCTGTCAAGATTCCATGATTTGGCAGAGGAAAGTCCAAGCAAACATCTTTACAAAATTATCTACTATTAAGAAATGATTTGTTCACAGTATGCTTTCAATGGCATGGCATGGCATGGCATGGCATGGCATGGATTCTTGAAATGTTCATTGACTTATATTAATCACAATAATTAATAGAATATTAAATAAATTAGAATCAGGTTAAGAAAGGAATACCCTTTCTGATTGGTTTTGTATATCCTTTTCCATAT
>JAULKM010000006.1:22540884-22560689 GCA_032355605.1 Rubia tinctorum
AAAGGTTGTGCAAATGAAGAAGAATTTGAAAGATGTTGGAATTCCATGATAGAAACCTACCAGTTGCAGGACAAAGAATTGTTCAAGCGCTTGTACAAACTCCGAGATAAATGGTGTACTGCACTAAGTAAGGATTTCTTCTCAGCTGGAACTTTGCCATCACATTGTAGTGAAAGTACCAACAAATCAATCAACTTCAATGCTTCAAAAACAACCAACTTGACATAGTTTTTTGCAATCTTTGGAAAAACTATCAAAAGTTGGAGAAGCATAGAGACAAGCAGGGAGTATAACGGATCAATAGGAAAACCAAGAGCAGCAATAGAAGTACCCGGACTTCTGAAGCAAGCCGGGGAGATATACACTCTTAAAATATTCAAGGACTTTGAAACAAAGTGGAAATTGGCGATGACAAGTAAAGTGGAAAAAATATTCAACATTGGCTATGAAGATGTTTATGAAGTTAACCCAAAAAGCAATGAAACAGAGGTGGAGAAGGTTAATTATAGACCCAGGGATGGTAAAGTGGAGAGCAAGTGTTCATGCAAATACTTTGAAGAAACTGGGTTGTTGTGCTTCCACAGCCTTCGAGTACTCCACTTGCGCAACATCACAACATACCTGGAGATTATATACTCAAGAGACGTACAAAGATGGCAAAGAAGGAAATATGGAACAAAGTACTCAGAGGTGCATCAACACAAACCAACGAGAACAACAATGAGATGAAAGGTAAGATACCATGGCGCCATGAGTTGCTCAGAAAATACTACAATTTAGTGTTGAAATGTGAAGATGACAGAGAAACTCGTAGAACACTTGATGATGGTTTGAACATGGATTTTGCTATAGTGTGTCAGCAGCTTTCAATAAAAGATCAAGACAAAACCGAACATTCAGCCACAAACAATACCAAGGATTCACTAACAAAAAGTGCTCCTGAAGTCCTGGATCCAAAAAGAACAAAAACAAAGGGAATGAGTGAGAGGTTGAAAGGAAATCTTGAAAGGAAGAAGCCACGGAAGAAGGAGTTTGGGTCCAAGACTCCAAAAGCCCAAATCATCTGAATCACGGAACACCAAAATTGATGAAGGATGAGTTCTGAACTTGCAGAACAAATTTGATGTTTCAGTATTTTTATGTGATATTTCAAGACTTTCATTTAATGTTACATTTTTAAGAAGTGGGGATTTTGAATCAAAAATTATTGCTCAACTTAGTGAAATACAAAAGGTTTATTATGGAATCATTTTAAAGTTTACTGGTTTCTATAAGTTTCCTGCTTAAGTACTTAAATTTTATTTACATGAATATGATGTTTTAACTTATAATTGTGATGACTTGCATATATCTAATGATCATTTTACTAGGAATTTACATTCATTATACCAAAAGTTACAGTGGACAAAAAGTGACATTTTTACTGATACACTAAACTACTAAAATTGTGATTTTCTAATTTTAAAACATAATATTTTTTACGTAATCATTGATGAAAATAACTCTACAAATAGACTAATTAGATTTGAAGCATAAAAATAAGCATTATTATAAACACCCTAAAACATCAAAACCTGCTATTGAATTGTCACTGAATTACTTTAAAAAGTCAACTTCAAAACAAAATCCAAAAAATCAATTGTCAAATTCCAACCACAATTCTGAGAATCACCTAAACTTAGACATCAAATATTTAAAACAATCCAAAACATACGAAAAACATCCAAACCCAACAATACTAAAACATCAACTAAGAGTATTTAAAACATCATCCACAAACACAAATTTGTCACATCATAAAAAACAATTAGTTCTTCGATCCCTTCGATGACTTAGCCGCTTATCCACCCTTCTTCTGAACAGTTTTAGCACCCTTCATCTCAGTTACAACAACACAAGAAACAACAACTCCTCATATGTCCTCCAAGCTCTCAATCCCAAGGTCAAAAGAAGGTTCAACTCCAATTTTCAATGTTGGTACTTTAGGTGTGTACTTCTTCACCGACTTATTGATAATTTTATCAATTTGATCAAACAGACCATCGCTAAAATATTCTTGTGAACCCACAGGAATAGAAACTGTGGGAACAACATCTTGGGCATAAGCTGGATCTTTTTCACCCAGCCTCATCATCTCAGCCACATAGGATCTGGTAACAATCTCAATTTTACAGGCAAACATCATAGACCGCTTAACAACATCCTACACAAAAAAAACAACATTATTACTCATGAATCAAACCATCATCTGAAAAACAACAAGCATAATATAAATAAAAAAACTTACAGAAGGAGTTTCAACGAGAATCTTCTCATCAGAGGGTAAATCGTCAGGAATCTCCAACACTACATAGTGAGAGGTACTGCGAGCAGTGCCATGACTTGTTCATGAACCTCCAAACTTTAACTTTCCTATCGAAGTCAAAGGAAACCCACTACCACTCATCAAACAAGCATCAAAACCAGCACTACCAATGGGCTTACACATGACCTTAACCTTTTTACCATCAAAGTGTTGGACTAAAGGGAGGGCATTAGGCAACGAGACTCCTTGAAATGGAAATCGATAAACATACAAGATCAAAGGCAAAAAAACACAACCATTTACAACATCAAATGACCCATTATTATACTTCTCAACAGCATCACACAAAAAAATTCAGTACAAACCCACACCAATCCAAGTTCCTAATCTCATTCACATTTTCCACAACCATCAACAACTTGAAATCAATAGTACTTCTAGATGTAGGATTAAGGAAACTACACAACACATACATAAAAAAAGTACTTCTCAAAATCATCACATCCCTCAGTCAACAAAGAAATTTTACCCAGCAACCTATCACATGGTATGTTATCATGTTTATCAGCCCCAAGTTCCATCTTCCATTTATGCCTCAGCTCCATATCCCTATTCTGCCCCTTACCATAATTACTAACTTCTAAAACCTCCATGTCACTTATAGGTAGACACATAGCATCATAACACATCATCCTCAGTAATATAAATTTATCACTACCTATGCGCTGCAAGCGACTAATTGGATTGAAGTTAGAAATCATAAACTGAATCACAATTTTGGGTAACATACTAAAATTAATCTTTAAAAATCCTTCAAACCCACTTTCAATAACTGACCTGATCAGCCCATCAGTCAATGATTTCACAAGATTCATATTTTTACCAGGGCTACACTTTGTAGAGTAGCCCTTCTTCAAGCTGCAAAAAAATAAAAAATAATAAGCAACAATAAAAAAGATGAAACATTTTTAAAACTATAACAAGATTAATATATATATATATATATATATACCTCGTTGCATCATTGACAACCTTCAAAACTTTGGACTTCACAAGTCCTCCACCCTCATCTCTAACCCTTTTACTTACAACAGATTTCCATTTACCAACAGATTTCCCTCTCCTTTTACCCTCTTCTCCACCCTCCTCTCTAACCCTCTTAATTACAGCAACATCCTTGCAACCTTCCTCATATGAATCATCATACTCTCCACCATCACCATCAATGTCTTCATCAGAATCATCACAGTCATCCTCCTTCTTATCTGACCTAACTTCAGCATCATTATCCTCCCCATCAGAAGCATTATGCTTATCCTCACTAACTGATTTGTTCTCATCATCATCATCAAATTTCTCCTCACTATCAGACTTACTACCAATAACACCACCAGCTTCTTGTGAAACATCAACAACTTTCTCTGAATCCTACTCCTTATCAGATTCTTCACCTTCATCAAAATTTTCTTTGCCTTCCTCCTCCTCCTCCTTGTCAGATTCATTGTCACCTTTTCCACCTTCCTCGACATCATCTGCTTCCTCGTCTTCACTGTCTTCACTGTGATCAGATTCAGAGTCATCTTTATCTTCATACACCTGATCACTTGTCTCTTTTTCATCATCAATCGGACCATCAAGTGTTTGAGATTGAGAAGGAGCAGTACTGAAGATCTCCTATACAAACAAAAAGAATAAAGACACAGTTAAATAAAGGTGTAACACAAAAATATAAAGAGAATTGGTAATTTAAAACGGGAGGGTTCAAAAAAATACCAGATAAAAGATCAGTCACTCCAGCATCAGTCAACATAGATATGGAAAGACGGGGTTGAATTAGAATTATAGAAAGGTAAAAAAATCAGTTGCAATATTAAAATTTTATTATGCAACATGTAGGAGTGATAAGTTTATGACCCGATTAATACAACTTGAAAATTTTATTTTGATTTCTTCAAATTTGCAGTTTAAACCTTGGTCTTTCCATAATTTAAGGAAAGACCGTCTTTCAAGAGACAGACTCTAAATTGAATTGGATTAAAAGGAAATGTGAACTAATTCATTCTTCCTAGCACTGTATGTTCACATAATTACACGTATACATGAGTTCTTGCTTTGAAGGGGGTGGATGGTGGGAGTTGGAGGCTGCCTAGATTTTTGGTTAAAAGATGGAAATAAGAGGAATGTGTCCTCGGGGGTTAAAAGTTTGTTTGTTTTTTCAATTGTTGTAGCAGGATTTGGTAAAGAAAGAAAATGTAGGAGTGATAAGTTTATTATGCAACATGTAGGAGTGATAAGTTTATGACCCGATTAATACAACCCGAAAATTTATTATGCAACATGTAGGAGTGATAAGTTTATGACCCGATTAATACAACCCGAAAATTTTATTTTGATTTCTTCAAATTAAAAGTTTAAACATTGGTCTTTTTATAACTTATGGAAAGACCGTTTTTCAAGAGAAGGACTCTATCTTTTTACATAAAATATGTATGTGTCAACAAAGATTAAGTCAATTTCCTTTCATTCAATGAATATAATATTAATAAATATATTAATTTATCATAAAACAGGCATAATCTTTGTTGACACATATCCTTGAATATATAGTGCAATTTAAATGGTTTATAGAGTTATAATTTATTTTTCTTTGAGAACATTTCCTTACATATATTTTGTAATTTCTTTTAAAACAAACATAATTTTATAACTTCAATTAAATAATTATTCATTCATTATAACATGGCATTTCTTGTATTTTTCTTAAAAGGTTTTAGTTGCAATATTAAAATTTGATTATGCGTGTAGTAATTACAAGTTTATGACCCGATTAATGCAATCCAAAATTTTATATTGATTTCGTCTAATCTGCAGTTTAAACGAAAAAACCGTCTTTCAAAACTCTTTTTTTATATAACATAGTATTTTTATACAAATCAATATCTTTTTAGATAAGATACATATGTGTCAACAAAGATTAAATCAATTTTCTTTCATTTAATGCATTATAATATTAATAAATATATTAATTTATCAGAAATTTTGTAGCATGTGTAATTCTCATGTACATATGAGAATAATTAATTTTATATTTAAATTATAAATTATATTATATTTTTAAATATTCATTTATAATTCGTGCATTGGCACGGGTATTAACTAGTAGTGAAATATAGAGAAGAATAGGAAGAAAATATGTATTTTTGTTGTTCACGTTATTCTGGCGCAACTTCAGAATACACCTCTAATCGAAGGTCATCTTTAGTCTGATTGTGCTGAAATTTTTGCAGTATATCAAGGACATCTTGGGTTATATTCTGGACGGTGAGATTGTCAATTGTTGCTTTGATTCGTGAGATATGACAGCTCAACTGAGTTTTGTCTTTGAGTAAGATTCTTCACTTTTTCCTTGCATGTGTTGCTAGTTATGATTGTTTGTCATTAGGTAATTTGTGTAGCCACTTGAGACCTGGAATTGGATTTGTGTAACTTTCCTTTTATCATAATAAAAAAAGCAATTGGGGTAGACTCCTAATCGTCCCTCGATTTTTTACTCTTCACACAGAGGTTTCCACATAAAAATTCTCTTATCATTGTTTGATTGCTTGTATTATTGAATTGACTAATTTTTGCCGACTAATTTTTGCCGACAACATTGGGCATTTGTTTTTTTTGTTTGTTGTCGCTTACTCCCAACATTGTCCAACCCGCATCAGAAGGCACATTGAACCCTTATGAATTTGCATCTCTCAGTGTTCTCTTCGCCATGGCATGGTTGCTTCATCGGGAGTATGGGTGGGACTCGAAGCTACCTTTGAATGACTGTTTATTTTATTTCTGGACTGGTGGGATGCCTTCAGACTTTGGGCTACCACCATCTTTGTTATTGACCTAGAACAGAAACTTCAGAATTTTTTGCATTTTTGCCTTTGCATGTATTCTCAAAGGCAAAAACCTAGAGATAATTTACAGTCTGAAGCTTTTGATACATGCAAAGGCAAAATTGCAAATAATATAGAGACGTGTACTAAAACAGATCCTATATACGACAAGTTGCTGGCTTCTTGCTACTCCAAATTGGCGATGACAGTTAAAACAGAATGCTTAAATTTGAGCTCGGTACTAAGGACTAAATTATGTAGCCCGAGATAATTGTTTCCCTGACACAACCACGCAACTGTTCTTATGTTTCTTTTTCTCTCTAACCAGATCAGATCAAGTAAACTTTGTCTAAATGGTGGATTAATCTTATCCCTAATATGGATGCAAGGGAAAGTTCAGCGTGTGTGTTCTTAATTAGTACTTCCACTCAAGCACTGATATGCACATACTGACATTCAAAGCAACCAAATCAAATCTAACAGAGCTTTTTAATCATCAAAGCACATAATGGGCACAGTTCATCCAATAAAAATGGTTGCCGGAAAAGGTCGCCGCTGTTAAAGACATCTCATTTATCAGATCCAATAAATGGTCCCATTAGTATGCAAAGCAATTCAAATGGTATGGAAAGCTTTCTCAAGACAGAAAGAGCCTTGCAAAATCTCAATGGAAATATCTAACATCAAGATGACTTGCAGAAAGCAAGGGTGAAACTCATTGAGGCCAACAACTGGCATGGAAATTGATCCACAAACAGCCCAATCAAAGCTCTAATAGAAAGGAAAATGTTATGCACCTGTAGCTGTGCAAACTTCTTACCCACTCACTGTCTTAACCATAACACAAAAAGGAAAGATGAAGGGTGCTCAAACATACAGATAATCTTCACAACATGCCAGATGGTATCATAACATAAATAAAAAAGACATTTAATTCATCATCAAAATATGTTTGAACAAAGCATTAGTTAAACTTTAACCTAATAGTGGATTTATCTGGCACGAATTCGAATGCAAGATAGGACATTCCATAACATTAATCCTTTCAGAAATGCCATTAATCTAAACCAGTTCTTTTGTGATGTCATGATTACTCACAAGCAATAGATTCAATATCTGAGAAGCACCTTCATAGTAAATTATTTACATTCGCAGCAAACAAATCAAAACCAACAGTTTTTAAACTTCCGCAACCTAGCTCGTAATGAAGGATTGAAGGTTACAGGTTACAACTAAAGCAAGATGATAGGCCCAATTCATTCCATTAACCCAGAAAAGATCACGGGGTGTTAGAAGATGCCACAATCACCAGTGGATTCATGAAATGGTGGCAACCAGAAAGCCCATCTATTTTTTATAATAAAAAAACTCTATACAAAGCATCTCTTATGATAAATTTGCAGACTACCAGTGGACCCCTAAGAAACTCAAATAAAATGGCTAACATCAACTGAACTTGCAGAAAGCCAGGAGAAACTTATTCAGAACTGGATCTAGTGATTATAATCAACAATCAGGACATTTGGCTAACTCAGCCATTAAGTATGCAAGTGATACACCTTAAACCTTGGAGGACAAACTGATCAACTTCAGCAGATGGTTTCTAATCAGTCTATTGTATATGTCAATTCAGTTTCAGATGTATCACTAACTGATTCCATGACCTTGAAACACTGCCTATACATTCCTACCTTTGAACATAATCTCCAGGCCATCAGTAAACAAGTTAGTCGCCAATATGTGATGTTTCTTGACAAGCATTGTGTGTTGCAGGACCTCAAGAATAAATGTGTGGTGGGAGTACCTAAACAAGATCAAGGGTACAATAGATTAGAGAATCCTTCACAGCTTGGATTCAATCATATGGGAATAAATGCAAAGCCTTCTTTACCTTGTTATTCTAAAAGCAAGGTTGGTTAGATTTTGTTGTGAAATCAGTACACACAGCTCCAACCATTCATTCGATACCAGAGAACTTCCCAAACATTGCTCCGTTTTCTCTGTTTCGTATTCAGTTTCTTGTTCAAGAACATATGGGTAGAGAAAGTGCATTATAATTAGCACAAACAGCCAAATTAAAGCTCTAGAAAACCAATCAACATTCATCATTTCAATCAAGCCCTCTCTCCCCTGATTCTCCTAGCCAGCTGGATATCCTTAGGCATGATGGTGACCCTCTTGGCATGAATGGCGCAGAGGTTGGTGTCCTCAAAGAGTCCAACTAGGTATGCTTCCGCCGCCTCCTGCAGCGCCGCCACAGCGGAGCTCTGGAACCTCAGATCCGTCTTGAAGTCCTGAGCAATCTCACGGACAAGCCTCTGGAACGGAAGCTTGCGGATCAAGAGCTCGGTGGACTTCTGGTACTTACGGATCTCACGGAGGGCGACGGTTCCAGGGCGGAAGCGGTGGGGCTTCTTCACTCCTCCGGTGGCCGGAGCAGACTTCCTCGCCGCCTTGGTGGCCAGCTGCTTCCTCGGGGCCTTCCCGCCGGTGGACTTGCGAGCGGTTTGCTTGGTACGCGCCATTGCAGAAAATGGTTACTTTGATGGAGTTTGATTGGTGAATTTCGATTGCTGGAAATTGATGAATTTGGACAGTTGAGGGTTGTGGTATTTATAGTTTCGAATGGAAGCGGGAAGGGAAATGATAGCGGTTGTTTTGGTGCGGATCAGTGACGTGGCGGATGAATGTTGATTCAAGACCGTTGGATTTATGTTTCTAACAGGCTGCTAATCAACGGTGTGTAGTGCTTCTGTGAGCATACGTGTTAATGTGAACCGTCGGATTCGGTCTTATCGACGGTTATTGGTCATTTGTTGGTGAGGCGCGGATCGATGACGTTTGTAGTGTGTACAAACAAATTTAAAAGTTTAAAATTTGGAAAGTGGCGGGGCCTGGAAAGGTTTTTGATTTGTAAAATTGGAGTTCTGAAATTTTAATGTGAGAATCATAGAATAGATTACCATTGCTCCAGCAATCCGGATATGGAAAAATTTATGGAAAATTACTCGATCTATGGCACAATTGAGAAAATTATCAGCGATTTCATATAAATGAAAATATTATCCGATCCACGATATAAACGGGAAAATCACTCGTAGATTTAAACAAAATGAAAAATTGATCCAAATAGTGACATAATCACTTGCGGATTAGTGCAGTAAGAGTAACACATACGAATAACAATACAATTAAGAACGCCACTGACAGCTTCGCTGAGACAATAAACTGCATCCACTGAGCCGCAACAAATGAAACATATGGAACATCCCATCACTCACCATGGAATGTTATCCTTTACAAGAGGGCGATATTTTCAAACGGACGTTCAACGAAGGTACTAGTCTAATGCAGTTTCACCATGTATTTAAAGTACACGGACAATCTCTAATATTTCTAACTACGATCTAACAACGACTATATTTGTTCAATAAATAATACACAATAGAATATCATTTTTGCACACTTTGATGACGATTTAAGTTGGCATTCCATTAACATAAATAAGCAAACAGTGCTCACAAATATATTCCTATCAACTATTCATGTGCCTACATTTCTGAGATGGGAACTCGATCGAGACCATCGAGATGATCCAGCATCACTCCGAGGAGCTCTTCGACTCTTCTCCTGCGTGTCTCTCTCTTTTTCCTCTGTCATGGTAGATTCAAGGTGTCTTGCTCCATCCTAACAAGCTGCTCCTCATAGACTCTGTTTGGCAGGGCTTTTTAGCTGTTGTGCTTATAAGCAAAGCACTTTTTGGTGTTTGGTAAACTGCTAAAAAACAGTTTATTTTGAAAGCATAAGCTATTTTTGGGGGAAAAACAGAAGCTGATCTCCCCCTGCTTTCAAAATAAGCCAGCGTTGCTTATAAGCACAACTCTACTAAACAGACCCTATACTCCCTCTGTTTCACTGGAATTGACACACTTACCATAAGGGGGTGTTTTTTTTATTGTGCACACTTTGTGAAAATGCCAAAAAAGGAAGGGGACCAAATTAATTTTACCCATTATGTCCTTGTAAATTCTGAATTATATCCTATTGAAGGACACTAAACCTCTCCTAAAATGGAGCTTAATTAGGTGAGGTGACTCAAATCATTTGTCAATCTTTCCCTCCATTGTTTTCATTGGGCGAAAATATACAAAGAAGAACTTCTCCATTGTTTTCACTGGGAGTACTGGATTTGTTCAATCATAAATGAAGAAAAGGCCAAATTCAAAATCCAACTTCAAGAAACCCTACCCCTTCTCTCAAGCCTCCATATAAATTGATAACCCTAATCTTTCTGAATTCCTCTTCCTCGCAGCCATTACTCTTTTTTTCTAGCCTCTCAGACGAAAACCTTGCCAAACTGAACGTTTCCCCTTTTGTTCAGCAATTATTGGCCGTCCTTATGGACTTTCCCGACGAATATGAAACCCAATACCCCATTCATAGTTATAGTGGCGACACTATTGTCCCCAAAACCGAGGTCAAGGTCAACACGCTCGATGATGAAGTTGAATCGGCCTTGAGTTCTTCTGTCACCACTGGTAGTCCACCGACGACGATTCAGTGAGCCGCGCCGTCGTTCCGGCCAATCTCACAGCGCTGAAGCACCACCGACCATAAGTTCGTGCCACCTCGTTGCAGAATCTGTCTCAGGTTGTACAATACACCCGATGGAAATGCGGTATGTGCTGACACATACTCCTCTGACTCGAACAAGGACGATGCCAACAGGGATGACGCCGTCGTTACTTCACCGGCTCAACCACCATTATCTGAGGGCATTTAACTGGTCCATGGTGTTAGAGTTGACATGTCAGCAATTTACCCTCTAGCACACAAGACACTACTGAGCTGGTTTATGAAGGATCCAAATCACAGCGTTCCCAGTGAGATTGAAATATGGAGTTGGGGCATTTGTTGCAGAAAATAAGGTTAATCCTGAGATTCCTGAAATTTGTGTTGCATATTTTTATTATGTTGGCTAACCGTGCTTTCCGAGATTCTTGGCTTTTTTTGAACTGAGAATCATAGGATTCCTTGACTGTGTCATTTTTTTAAAAACTTAGTTTGTGGAATTATGATGAACCATCTTAGTTTTTAACTCAATTTGTGTCATTTTTTAACTGAGTTTGAGTCATTTTTATAAACCGAGTTTGTGGAATTATGATGAACCATACATTATGATAAACTAAGATTCTGAGATTCTTGACAACTTTTTGAACTGAGATTCCAAGATTCCTGTATTAGATTTGATTTGGAGTTGTTATAATGAATGATGAATTTGGTTAGTTTTATCAACTTTTGATTACTGAAATCATTACTGCATTTCATCTAAATGCATTGTAGTTTGATGATGAATATGAGTTCGTGAAACATATTCCACTGGCTTTGTTCAATTATCAAGTGTTTCTAATTATCCAATATGCACTCACCATTGCTTGCATGGATGATTGTAAATGTATTCTGCAACAATTAATCCAACTTGTAACATGTAATTTTGATTTTACACATTTGCTACTGATTGTACATAATTACCACTGACCTTAAATGTATTCTATGAACAAGAAAGTAAATGTGTTCTGCAACAATGTATTCTGAACTTAGTTATTACATGTGCATGTAACATTAAATTTGTTATTTATCTTCTTCTGAATCTGGCGCTCATCTTAGTTTTACTTGTTTCTAGTACTGAACGATGAACCATACTTGACCATGTCTATATTGTGGTGGCAAAATATTTTTCTACACCCGCCGAGTTACTGCGAGGAATGGATGTAAGGGGCTGATACTTGTTTTGTTAATTTTACATTTACTGACCTGCATCGTCATTGCCTAAATGGTTTTTGTAACATGCATAGATTTATTTAGAGGGGAAAACCAATCCAAAATCAGGAAATGGAAAGTAATAATGACCGTTGGATTTCATCACCAACGGACACCAACCCCTTTAAATAATATATATAGATCGTATGAAGAACTTGTGTCCAAATGGATCTATTTTCACTCGGTTGACACCCCTTCTCCTTCAGCTGTGTTTTCTTTATATAAGTTGTTATTATACATGTGTGAAAGTTTATTCTCTTCAACCCCATACTTGGTTGATTGTTATGGTTCAGTGCATGTGCTGCCTTGTATTATTCTGTGAACTGTGATCTGTGATCTATGCCTTATTTGTCTCATACTAATCTTTGATATGTGATCCCTGCCTTGTATTATTTTGTGATGATATGTCTGTAATTTTTGGCTGATTATGTGTGTTGTGGCTGACTTTCGCATATATGTATGTTCTGGTTATGGTATGATAATTGCTGGTGTAATTAACTTCCCGGCAGAATGTTAAAACAAAATTGATTGATAGTTACATTTCCTGAATTTCTGAAATATAGACAATGCAAATGATAGATAAAACTTTTCTTTGTTCTTGATTGCATAATGGGTTGGATTACAAACATGCTTACAAAACCTAGCCCCATGTTTGTATCAATAACAACTGACTTCTACAAAATCCAACCTACTCAAAAACCAAAATCTGAATACACCTTGCATTCTACATCATAAGTTGTTGAATAATGTATTCCAGCTCGCTTGCCTTGTTTGCATCTATCAATTGTTGTAGGCTATCTTTCACTAACTGAGTGTCAACTTCTATGTTCTCCGGTAACACTCCAACTCGTAGTAGTGCCTCCTTCTTCATGTGTGGTAGTTTATAACGGATAGAACCCTTGCATTTCATGTTCTCCACCATAACACTTTGTAGAGTTAGGAATACTTTGTTCAATGTCTGTGGTTGTAGTTCAGCAAAAGCAGTCTCTGTTGCTTATATGAGTTTATCTAGGGTTCAGGAGTTTGTCTTGTGTTGCAGGGATTGAATGGAATTAAAAAAATCCAAGATATTCAAATCAGGACTATTTGGTGACTGAAATCCTAGCCTGATGTTAAAACCATCTGAACTTGCAATCATTCTAAAAGCAGCAGCATCATCATCACATATGTGTGGCCTTGCATTGTCTTGTCTGATTGTAATGTTTGTTCTAGCAAACCGTGGCCACTTTCATTTGATTGTTGGTACTAATTTGTTCAACATGATCTCTTTGATTACTTCTTTGTCTATTGACTTGATTGGTTTGAACTCTAGAGTTCCAGCTGACCTATTTTTGCTATCTTTTATTGCTGCCACCTTTTCGCTGAAAGGCCAAATTCCTATTTTCCCATCAAACATAATATCCCCTTCATTGGTTATGATAGGCCGACAAACGGCACATAGGAACATAATTTTTTGTATGTACCTCTTGTTTTGCACAACCCTGTGAGGTTCTTCTTCCGGGAGAAGATAGTACCTCTCGGCCACTTTGGATATGTAAAATCATTTCTCGTCTATGTGAATAACATGATGCATGTCCATAAAACTGGTTTTTCCTACACTTGTGTCATGCTTTAAATGAGAAATCGAGTAGTATAACCTATGAAGTCGATTAATTTCTGAGATTCTTGGCTTTATGGCACTTGAGTGGCTGCAAATGACATCCTGTTTGATCCATTGATACATGGCTGATAGCTAACACCCAATGCAGCTGCATAACCTCTTTGTGTTGTGCGCATTTTTAGAGGGACTGCCATTGCGAGTTCCTTGTTGATATGCAAGCCCCTTCCTGTATTCCCCTTGTGATTTAAGCTTAAATTTCTTCGTAGTCATTGAGTTTGTTGTGATTTTTGCAGGGCATTGATACGAATAACCGTGCAGGCCGAGATATTCCATCGTTGAGCAGCCTCGATGCATCGGTTGTGGGCAATCTTCCCTTGCTGCTGGTGTTGAAGAAGAAATTCATCGATTTCATGATGCTCGACGTTCGTCATGCTACGAGATGCTGGTGAATCTTCCTCCATTGCGGCAATGAAGTTTTGATGGAAAATATTATAGTTTTTGGCTCAGCTTGTATGTAGTAGAATGGAGAAATTTCTAGTGTTTTTGTAAAGAAGGAATATTCAGCTTGTAATTTTGTGTGTTCTTCTTTAGTTGGTTTTTATAGAAACAATAGGTTTGTGTAAGCTTTGAAAAGAGAGGGAAAATTCCCTCCATTTTACTGAGTACCTTCAGGGGGGGGGGGATGATTAACTTAATTCTGGGGGCGTGCTGCACATGCATGAACAGTAATCTTGCAGCCATCAATCAAAGAAATCACCTTTAGGTCACTTCCTACCCATGGCATTAATCAAATAAGCTAGAGCTACCATGCCAAAACCAGGGAAACAGATGGAGTACTTTCAAAATAAGTCAATTTTACTTATAAGTACAGTTCTACCGAATTCACCCTTACTACTCCCTCTGTCCCAACCATACTTGCATAAAAAAATCATGGTTTCCAATAAACATATTTGACTATAAATATATGAAACTACGTACAATAACGATGAATAAATTTTTTATTATTTAGAAACTACTCGTTATGACGAATCTAACAATATCTCATATTATAATATCATCGTTCATGTAGCTATTCAAATATGTGGTCAAAACTCAACTAATTTGGCTGGAAAAAAAATATATGTGCAAATTTATCTAGGACGAATGGGAGTAGATTACCACCCGTGCGATGCACAATTTAAAAGAAATGACTCTAATAATCATATTTTCGTGAGTTGTGATCCATAAATCAAGAGAATAGTTTCAAAATTAAGGAGAAGAGTTCTTGAGAAAAATTAACAAATTAAGA
Source organism: Rubia tinctorum (assembly GCA_032355605.1). Classification (NCBI taxonomy): domain Eukaryota; kingdom Viridiplantae; phylum Streptophyta; class Magnoliopsida; order Gentianales; family Rubiaceae; genus Rubia; species Rubia tinctorum. Next base: position 22,555,776 of record JAULKM010000006.1, read on the forward strand.
TAGAAGATAGAACATCAAGGCAGTTGACTGCCCTAAATTTTCAACAACCCCCTATAATTATATTTGTACTGCTAAAAATGCACGGGGGACAAGATTTCAAATTGAAATACTGCATTATTCACTTACTGTCAAGATTCCATGATTTGGCGGAGTAAAATCCAAACAAACATCTTCACAAAGTTATCTATTAAGAAAGGATTTGTTCACAGTATGCTTTCAATGCCATGGAATTGATTTTTTAAATGTTCTTTGACTTATATTAATCACAGTAATGTTATCTTTCGTGCGAATATAATATTTCGATTAACGCAAGTCATTGTTAAGTATTTGCTTAATATAAATATGAATGATGTAGTACCTATAACACAATTAAGCCTTTGTTTAATAATCCAATAATTCAAGTCCGCATCTGCATCCATTAATCATAGCCAGCCAAATATAAATAAGCACATCTAAATCAAACAACGGAAGCTTCACCATGGAAATAACTCTTTACTTGGCTTTGTTTCTTTTCTTGATCCCCCTTTACTTCCTCCTAGGCCAGAGGTCCTCCAAAAGGGTACCCCCCGGATCCTTAGGACTACCCATTGTAGGACAAACCCTAGACTTTCTCAGGGCCATGAGAAACAACAAGGAAGAAGAATGGTTGCGAGAGAGGATACAAAAGTATGGTCCGGTGTCGAAACTCGGGTTACTTGGGACCCCTACCGTGTTCCTCCATGGTCCAACATCCAACAAGTTTGTCTACACTTGTGATGGCAACACACTCGGCTATCGCCAGCCGGCATCGCTAAGAAGGATCCTCGGAGAAAATAATATGTTTGAAGGCGGGCCGGAAGATCATAAGCGCGTAAGGGAGGCACTTATGACCTTCCTGAAGCCGGAAGCGCTGAAAATGTACGTTGGGAAGATTGATGAAGAGGTCAGAATGCACCTACGCAAGCATTGGGAGGGGAAGCAAGAGATTGCGGTATGTATATAATACGATCATGATATAATTCATTTTTAAAGATATGATTCATATAAACGACTCGTAGATACTAAAATACATGATAATTAGTAACAAATGACTGCTATATTTCATTCATCGGTTTTCCATCACTAATTGAAAATTAGGATTGCCCGCGAGTTGAGTTGATCAATAGAAACGGGTTGGATTAAGTTTTTTTATCCAAAGGATCAGTTCCAACGTCAAATATATGTTGTTTAAAGAAAATAATATTTATTGGTCGATTTCACTCTAGTCGTGAACCAAATTCACTAGCCATTTGACCTGACCTAACACAAATGGGTTGGATCAAATTTGGTTAGTCAATCGAAATGGGCTGGAGTAAGTTTTTTGGCTGGATCCAAAGTCAAATATATACGATTTAATAAAATAGGTATCGGTCCATTTGAGTCAAGTCCCAAACCGAATTCATCAATCATTTGGCCCGACCTAAACCGAATGGGTTGTGTTGGGTTTTAAAAACCCTTGTCGAAGAAGAGATGGTATGCATGCAAGTCATGATACATAACCATATCATGACGAGATATGATTCATACATGCAAGCATAGCGAGTGAATATAGGCTAAAGGGCAAGTGATATACTTTCATTCATCTGATGTGCAGGTAATGCCACTCATGAAGGCCTTAACATTCAACATCATCTGCACACTTATATTTGGAATAGAAAGAGGCAAGAGAAGGGACTTGCTTGTGCAACATTCCAAGAAAGCTGTGGAGGGTATGTTATCAGTTCCTGTAAACATGCCATTCACTCTCTTCCACCGCGGCCTCCGGGAAAGCGTAAAGGCCAGAGCCATCATCATGAACCTCATACACGAGAAGCGGGAGGCTTGGGCTCAAAATGGCGCTTCCTCTAAGCCAGCTGATCTGATAACGACCCTACTCAGCATCAAAGGTGAAGGAGCTATGTCGGATCAGGAGATCGTGGACAACGCGTTTGTCGTGATGACAGCCGGACACGACACAACTTCCGTTCTCTTAACATTCTTGGTGAGGATCTTGGCTAAAGATCCATCCATTTATGCAAAAGTTTCTCAAGGTATACATACATTTACACATCCCTTTCATGACAATTCTAGCTAGTTGTTCTTGAGATTTAGCGCGTGATCTAACCTAACCTCGTAGAACAAGAGGATATCGCGAAATCCAAGGGACACGAAGAGGTCTTAACATGGGACGATCTAGCGAAAATGAAGTACTCGTGGAGGGTTGCAACAGAGGCCCTGAGAATGTATCCACCTGTACCCGTTTCATTCAGACAAGCTCTCAAAGACATCGAGTATGAAGGATATGTAATCCCAAAGGGCTGGCAGGTAAGCTTCAAACACTAGTACAAATCAGAGCAATCGTAACACTTTTTCTTGCAACACTTATTAAAATGTCACAATAGCCTATAAAATGTTACTTAAACCTTTGAAAAGTCTTGCGTTAGATCTGATGCAGCATCAACTAAGGTAATACTTGGAAAAGTGTTGCAATGGGTTCAACTTAGTAATACTAGCATCTGAAACAACACTTTCAAAGTATTACATTGAAAGTGTTACATTAGTGTTAGTCTGTAGTAGTGAAACATCGATCGCGTGCTATCTTTCTTTCTTTAGCTTACAACAGATCCATGAAACAGGTGGTTTGGGCACAGTGCATGACACAAATGGACGAGAAATTGTACCCGGATCCATCAAAGTTTGATCCGTCGCGACACGAGCAAGGGAGTGCCAGAACGCCATTCAGTTTCGTGGCATTCGGAGGAGGAGGAAGAAGCTGTCCAGGGAATGAATTTGCTAGGATGGAAACACTGGTTATGCTGCATTATATGGTGACTAGGTTTACATGGAAGATATCCCTGGAAGATGATTCCTTTAAGAAAATCCCATTTGCAGTCTTCAATCAAGGACTACCAATACAACTTGAGCCCAAGTGCATTGCTTAATTGAAAGTTTTTGTGTGTTATTTTGGAGCAATCTACCTATGCTCCCTCCATTTCATTAAATGTGACACACTTTCTTTTTTTAGTTATTTTTATGAATTTGACACACTTTCCTTTTATGGAAATTTTCCTTCAGTTTCATTCACTCATTCTATTTTTCTCTTTCTAAATTCAATTTTATCCTCTCATTTCATTCACCTAAATTCAAACACCTAAACCTATGGTGACACATCCAATGAAACAGAGGTGGTATTATTCCATTGAGATGTTTAAAGCTTACAAGATGTGGCAATGACTTTATAGTTATTGATATTATTATGATAAAAAAGCCTGGAAATTTCATAGTTATTGATGAAATTCAAAAGAAGAATTGAATTACCCAAATGAAGTTAGAACATAGCTATTTAATTATATTGAATAATTATAATTTGGTTAACACTATCTTTTAATATTTAAAGTATGATCCCAAGTGTAAATAACCAAATAGAAGTAACCCGATACGACAAACAACAAATGACCCCTGAGAATCACTTTAATTTAACTCCATTAATACTAATTATAAAATAACTCCATCTTAAGGTTAATAGGTCTAAAATAAGAATTTGTGTTAAATTATTTATTATGATTTGGTTTAAATTTTATTTTAAATGTTTTTTGAGGCAATATTAAAAATTTATTATGCAACGTGAAATAGTTATAAGTTTTGACCCGACTAATGCAACACAAAATTTTAATTTTAATTTGTTCTAATTTGCAATTTAAATTTTGATTTTTACATAATTTATAGAAAGAAGGTGTTTCAATAATTTATGTAAACACGATTTTCAAAAGACAAATTCTTAATCAAAACTTAGAAAATTTTGCTACACTCAAGGAAATATTTGATTAGTCAAACTTAGGCTTAAAATGAATTTTCTGAATCAAAAGTTTTAAACAATATTATATTTCAAAAAAATGATTATTATAAAAAATTCTATCTTATCTATCGACGTGTGGTAGCTACATACACTACTACAAATTAGATTTCACTTAACATTTTTTCTAATAACAACTTTTAAAATATTACAATAGCTTATAAATGTTAATTAAACATTTGAAAAATGTTACCTAAATCTTGAAAGTGTTGTATTAGAGCTAATGCAATATCAGCTACGATAATACTTGTAAAAGTATTATAATAAGTCCACCTTAATAATTTTAGTATTTAAAGTAACACTTTTAAATCCTTACATTAGATTTAATTTATAGGAGTACTAGTTAAATTTAAAAGAGCGGTGGATAAAATGTCTAGTGCTGTCATGGTTAGGGATGATAGTGGGTTTGGTTTTGGTGGACGTCCACCCTGCATCCTCCAAAATGGGGCGGGTATGGATGTAACTTTCGTGGGGTGGGGCGGGTATGCGTATGGATTTTGATACCCGCCATGGGTAGTGGGTCGCACATGGATATTAATTCATACCTACTAGTTATACCCGTTATGTACACACTAATTTATTATATCATATACTATTATTTATCCATAATGCACATGTTTTACTTATAATATTTTCATGTAAATGTTATTAAACTTTTAATATTAAAATTAGTAATTTTAAAGTAAAATTTAGGTATTTTTTGGAGATATAAGTGAGGTGAGTAAAATGGATTTGAAGTGGGTATGAAGATCCAAGTGGATGATGGGGCGGGGTGAATTTTAATATTGTAACCGTCATGAGTGATGGAGCGGATATAAATATAAAAAATTTATGTGAGCATAAGTATGAAAATATCATAATGCGTACCCGTCTCTCCCGTTGCCATCGCTAATTCATGGTAGTAGGTCATTTATAAATGAGCACCGTAAAAGCACTTGTTTAGCCATCCAAATCAAACAACACGAGCTTTCCCGGCCCCTTCATTTCACCATGGAAATAATATTAGTTAAGTTCGTACTACCTGAGCAAATTTTCTTACAGTCAAAATATAAGTGATTTGACCA
>JAULKM010000006.1:22560789-22575188 GCA_032355605.1 Rubia tinctorum
GCACTTTCAAAAAACTCGGGGTTATATTTGCACATAACAAAGAACTGAGGGTTATATAAGCACTTCATTCTTAAATTAAATTTATAATAAGATGTATGTATATATAATGTACGTACATTTTAAATTAAATTTATAATAAGATGTATATAAGTGTGAAAATATAAAACATAATTACATAAAAATATATTATTTAAATTTAAAAATACCACTGTTCATAAGCTGAACAACCTTCTCGAAGTTAATGTGAGGAAGATGGTGAAACCCTTTTCTCGAAGTTAATGTGAGGAAGATGTTGACATCAAGGTTGGTAATTCTTGAAGCTGGTCTGGCATGCAATTCAGGTCTCCAAATAAAATAAGAAAAAAAGGCATAATTTTAATTTTAAGAATAATATTTTAAATATTAATTTTAATCCATTTTTTCGGAAAGAGGAGGTATCAGGTGACTTATTATTAAGTTATGGACAATCTACTATATTCTTCCACTCACATACTACACTTGTTAAATTACATGTAAAATTTAAAAAATTTAGGGCAAAATACATTTATAACTCTAACTTGTGACTGAAAATGCTAATATAACCCTGCAATCTGAGAAAGTATCAATCTAACCCTAACTTATTACTAAGTGTGTCAATCTAACCCTAACTTTTGGCTAAATTGTACCAATATAGCCAAACTTCCTAATTTCGTCATTTACTCATTGAATTCAAACATTGACTAAAAGCTAAAATGACCAAAAATACCCCTTAGATCAAAGCTAAAAATGTAATACCCATCATACCCCTATTTTCTTTCTTCTTCACAACCCAGCCACCCCACCCTCTCCCCCCACCAGCCACCACCATATCTCGCCGCGAACCACCACCACCACCCATCTCCACCCTCTCCCGCCGCCAACCACTACCACTCAAGCTCCACCATCACCGCCGCCAACCATCACCGCCCACCACCACCTCTCTATGCCCCCCTCTCGTACACTACCAAATTCACCTCCATTTCTAAATTATTAGCGCAAGTATCGGTGAGTGCGTCGATGTGGAAATCGTAGCCGGTGGAGAAGCCTTGCGGTGATTGCGCCGATGAGGAAACCCTAGCCGATGGAGAAGCCTCTCGAGATGATTGCACCGATGTGAAAACCGTAGTCCACGGAGAAGCCTCTCGCGGTGATTGCGCCGATGTGGAAACCCTAGCCTCAAGGTGGAAAGTGGAAGAGATTTTATTTGTGCGTTAGGCGTTTAAGGTAGAAGACAATAAAGAAAAGTAGGGATTTGGGGGTCATAATTGTAATTTCATTAATTTTATTTTTTTAAAAAAATTTAGAGGGGTATAATCATCTTTTCAATCAAATTCAGCATTAAACTGCCAGAATGGGTAAAATTTCACTTACATAAACTATCTAGGATTATATTTGCACTTTCAATTATCAAAAGGTTATATTAGCACTTATGTGAAGTAGGTAGAGTTATAAAAGCACTTTTCTATATATATAGTTCAGTTTGAGTCAAGTCCCAAACCGAATTCATCAACCATTTTGCCCGAGCTAAACCGAATGGGTTGGGTTGGGTTTTAAACCTTGAAACCCTTATAGAAGAAGAGATGATATGCATGCAAGTCTTACATAACAACATCATGACAACATATGATTCATGCAGCCGAGCATAACTAGTGAATGATAGACTAAAGGGCAAGTGATATACTTTCATTCATCCGATATGCAGGTAAAGGACTTAACATTCAACATCATTTGCACACTTATATTTGGAATAGAAAGAGGAAAAAGAAGGGACTTACTTGTGCAATATTCCGAGAAAGCTGTGGAGGGTATGCTATCAGTTCATGTAAACTTTCCCTTCACTCTCTTCCACCGCGGCCTCCGGGCAAGCATAAAGGCCAGAGCCATCATCATGGACCTCATACACGAGAAGCGGGAGGGTTTGGCTCGAAATGGCGCTTCCCTTAAGCCAGCTGATCTGATAACAGCTCTACTCAGCATCAAAGGTGAAGGAGTTATGTCGGATCAGGAGATCGTGGACAACACATTTGTCGTGATGACAGCCGGACACGACACAACTTCTGTTCTCTTGACATTCTTGGTGAGGATCTTGGCTAAACATCCATCCATTTATGCAAAAGTTTCTCAAGGTATACATACATTTACACATCCCTTTCGTGACAATTCTAGCTAGCTAGTTGTTCTTGAGATTTAGCGCGTGATCTAACCTAACCTCGTAGAACAAGAGGATATCACGAAATCAAAGGAACACGAAGAGCTCTTAACATGGGACGATCTAGCGAAAATGAAGTACTCGTGGAGGGTTGCAACAGAGGCCTTGAGAATGTATCCTCCTGTACCCGTTTCATTCAGACAAGCTCTCAAAGACATCGAGTATGAAGGATATGTAATCCCAAAGGCTGGCAGGTAAACTTTAAACACGTCTACAAATTAGGACTATCGTAACACTTTTTCGTGCAACACTTATTAAAATGTTACAACGGCTTATAAAGTGTTACCTAAATCTAGAAATGTGTTGTGTTAGATCTGATACAACATCATCTAAGGTAATACTTATAAAAGTGTTGCAATAGGTTCAACTTAGTATTATTAGCATTAAATAATTAAAATTTAGTTAACATGATATTTTAATATTTAAAATATGATCCTAAGTGTAAATAACCAAATAGAAGTAACCCGATCCGACAAACGACAAATGACCCTGAGATTCACTTTAATTTTTTTCTTCATGTAGGTAGCCCATTTCAATTTAAAAAATCAATTCATCTTATTAGTACTAATTATACAATAATCCCATCTTAATATTAATCGGTCTAAAACAAGAATGTGTGTTAAATGATTTATTGTGATTTGGTTTAAATTTTCTTTTAAATATTTTTTGAGGAATTTAATTTTTTTAAAATATTTTATTACTCCCTCCGTTTTTCTATTTATGGAAACATAGGTTTAGGTGCTTAAATTTAGGTGAAGAAAATGAATGGATGAAATTGAATGTAGGAAGTAAAAAGTAGAATGAGTGGATGAAATTGAAGAAATCTTACCAAAAATGGAAAGAGTGTCAAATGAAAGAAAACATTAATTTATAGTAAGTACGTGTGTCATAAATAACAAAACAGAGGGAGTATACCCGAATGATAAATAATATTAATTAATTTTGTTATTAATATCAAAGGAAAAGTTTTGGGAAAAATCATCTTTCGATAGGCATATGAAAAGACGGAGTTGAATTAGACCTATAGAAAAGTAAAATGTTGCAATTTTTTCTAGTTTGAAATTTAAACCTCGATCTTTAAATAAGGAAAATATACAAATACAGCCCTATATAATTGAGAAAGTGCAAATATAATTCTGAGATAATTTTTAGTGCAAAAACAACCCTAACTTATTGATGAAAGTGCAAATATAACCTTTTGGTGAGAAACCCGGCGTTGACTGTGCTTTTCCGGTGTTGACCCACCCCCCAAATGACAAAAATGCCCTCAAACCAAAATCTGAATTTGGGTGGACAATTATACCCTTACCCGCCGTCGGACCACATAATCACATTATGAAAACTGATAAGGTTATATCAGCACATTCCTAAAACTTATAGGGTTGTATCAGCACATTCGTAAAAAATATAGTGTTAAATCAGCACATATTATAAATGCAAAACCCATCAACATTAAAAACCTTTGTCAGATAACACAACAAAATAGAAACTACAAACACAACACCAAAACTCATCCAATCATCAATGTGAACTAAACTCAACAAAATGTCATCAAAAATCCTTATATTTTGTTCCATATATATCACATATCTCTATTCATGTGACGAGAACCAAAAATAAATCACAGAGTCAAACTCAATATCACATTAATCTATTGAATTAAGGGAAATTTCGGATGAAAGTGTCATTTTTGAAAGGTTCCCACACCTCCACTTCAACGTCTGTTACATCGACCTCTCCAAAAACTCTTTCTTCACCACTAGCTCTGTAATGTCGACAATCGGTAGAATAGGTTGAAATGACAGTTGCGTGCGGTCGGCGTTGATTTTGTACTAATATGACACTTTGTTTTTATAGTATGTGTTGAAATAACCCTACGTTTTTTACCTAATATAACCCTATAAGTTTTAGGAATGTTCTGATATAACTCTATTAGTTTTCATATTATGGAAAAACCATCTTCCAACCGACAAACTCTTAACCAAAACTCATAAAATTTTGCTTCATTCACGAAAATATTTGATTAGTCAAACTTAGACCTTAAAATGAAATTTTCGGAATCAAAAGTTTTAAACAATTAAGTTAGAGAGAGTCTCCTTACGGTTAAACTAATAATAATAAAAAACACTGGTTTCAATGAGTTTTAAGGTTAAATTATAGAGCCCGTCTATTGAAAAATGGTTTTTCCATAAGTTATGCAAAGATCAAGATTTAAAATATAAATTAAAATAATTCAAGATATAATTTCCGGTTTGAATTAATATGACAATATGTAAACTTATAACTACTGCACGTTGCATAATAAATTTTTAATATTGCAATTAAATTTTTTTACCTTTCTATAATTCTAATTCAACCCAATATTTCCATATGCCTATTAAAATGCGATATTTCCTAAAACTTTGCCTAAATTATAATTATTCATATACATTTCAATATATTTTAAAAGTTTTTAAAAGTTTAAAGTAATCTCATTACAATAAATAAAAATAAACATCAAATCACCTCATTAATTAAATCAATTATAAAATAATTTCATCTAACAATCAGTCGGTTTAAAATAATATTTTGTCATAAGGTTAACATATCTTTGAAATAACATAAGTTTTGATCTAAGATTCTCAAAATCTCAAAACCCAAATTTCATATTCTTAAAATCTCAAATACTATTTTAAAATTTTATATTCTTAAATCCCAAATATAGTATAAAAATTCTATTTTAATTACCTGTTTTGATGTGGTATAGTCAATAAAACTGAAAAATGATGGATGAAATGATTATTATAAAAATTATATCTTATCTATTCAACGTGTTGTAGCTAAATACACTACTTCAAATTAATTTAATGTAACAATTATCTAGTAACAATTATTAAACTGTTACAATAGCTTATTTAAACCTTTGAAAAATATTGTTAAAATCTTGAAAAGTGTTGTGTTAGAGTTAATGCAATATCACCTACAAGTAATAGTACTTGTAAAAGTATTATAATAAGTCCGACTTAATAATTATAGTATCTAAAATAGCACTTTTAAAATTTTACATTAATTTTAATTTATTGTAAAATTTTAAAAAGCGGTGGGTAAAATGTCTACTGCAGTGGTAAGTAAATTATAAATAAGCACCATAAAAGCACTTGTTTAGCCATCCAAATCAAACAACACAACAGGCCCCTTCATTTCACCATGGAAATAATATTAGTTAATTTATTACTAACTGAGCAAATTTTCTTACATTAAAAAAAATTGATTTGTCAAATTGCAAATTTTCTTACATTAAAAAAAATTGATTTGTCAAATTATTTTTTTTAAAAAAATAGGAATCAAAGACTTGAAAAAAAAGGTCAGACAGATTTTTGAAATAAGTTTAGATCTAATTCTAAATTCTCAAAATCTCATAAACTTAAATTTCACATTCTTACAATCTTCAACACAATATTACAAAAATCATATTCTTAGAATCCTATACATTATTACAAAAATGAAGAAAATCATATTCTTTGAATCTTATAATTATTACAAAAATTATGTCTTACCTGTTTTGAGGTGGTGCGGTCAATGAAATTTAAGAATGATGGTTGAAGTGATTATTATGAAAATTCAATCTCATCTATTCGACGTGGTATAGCCAATAAGATTCAAGAATGTTGTGATAGTCAATTATAAATAAGCACCATGAAAGCACATTGTTTAGCCCTCCAAATCAAGCAACACAAGCTTTTCCTCCATTAGTTTCCCCATGGAATTAACTCTTTACTTAGCTTTATTCATTCTCTTGATCCCTCTTTACATCCTCCTAGGCAAGAAGACTTCCAAAAGGGTACCCCCTGGATCTCTAGGACTACCCTTTATAGGCCAAACCCTTGGGTTTCTGAAGGCTATGAGAGCAAACAAGGCAGAAGAATGGTTCCAAGAGAGAATCAACAAACATGGTCCAATTTTTAAAATTGGCTTTCTTGGTACCCCAACTGTGTTCCTCAATGGTGCAACTTTCAACAAGTTTTTCTTCACTTCTGATGGCCACAAACTCGCCAACCGCCAACCGGCATCCATGAGAAGGATCCTTGGAGAAAACAATTTGCTCGAAATCAGCCCCGAGGGCCACAAGCGCGTTAGGAATGCGCTTATGACATTCTTGAAGCCAGAAGCACTAAAGCAGTACGTTGGAAAGATGGATGAAGAGGTCAGAATGCACCTCAACAAGCATTGGGATGGAAAGCAAGAGATCGTGGTAAGTATACAGTGATCACGCGAGATATGATTCATATACACGACTCAGGCAGACAGTTAGGGCCCAGGTATACACTTTTATTCAACTGATTTATGTGCAGGCAATGACACTCATGAGAACCTTGACATTCAACATCATTTGCACGATTATATTTGGAATCGAAAGAGATAAGAGAAGGGACTTACTTGTACAATATTTCAAAAAATCTATGGATGGCATGCTTTCAGTTCCTGTGAATATACCATTCACTCTCTTTAGAGAAAGTCTCAAGGCAAGCGCGAATGCCAAATCCATTATCAAGGACCTCATACGCGAGAAGAAGGAGGCTTTAGCTCGAAATGGCGCTTCCTCTAAGCCAACTGATCTGATAACAACCCTACTCAGCATCAAAGATGAAAATGGCTCTCCTGTTATGTCTGATCAGGAGATTGTGGACAACACGTTTGTGGTAATGGTAGCCGGACATGACACAACTTCGGTTGTCTTAACATTCCTGGTGAAGATCTTGGCTAAATATCCATCAATTCGTGCAAAAGTTTCTCAAGGTATGTATATTCACACATTTCTCAGTATCTTTGCCTTTCAAAACAATTATAGTAGCTCTTGAAATCTAGCGCGTGATCTTATAACCTCTTAGAACAAGAGGATATCACGAAATCCAAGGGACCCGGAGAGCTTTTAACATGGGATGATCTCGCGAAAATGAAGTACTCGTGGAGGGTTGCAACAGAGGTCTTAAGAATGTATCCTCCTGCACTTGTTCTATTCAGACAAACTCTCCAAGACATTGAGTTTGAAGGATATGTAATCCCAAAGGGCTGGCAGGTAAATTTCGAGCATCAATCATGTACCAAGTTTCTGTTAGAAAGCAAAAGGGCTTACAAAAGTTACATGAAACAGGTGTCTGTGGCAACATGCATGACACACCTGGATGAGAAGATCTACCCGGATCCACTGAAGTTTGATCCGTCGCGATTTGAACACGAGACAAGAGCGCCATTCAGCTTTGTGGCATTTGGAGGAGGAGCAAGAAGCTGTCCAGGAAATGAATTTAGTAGGATCGAAACATTGGTTATGCTGCATTATCTGGTGACTAGGTTTACCTGGAAGACATCTTTGGAAGATGATTCCTTCAAGAGAGATCCAGTCCCCGTCTTCAATCAAGGACTACCGATAAAACTCGAGCAGAAATGCATGGCTTGAATCAACACCATTTCTATGGTCCTCACATCATTTCTGTCTGCTAAACAAGTCTTTCAAACCCTAAGTTATAATTTCTTGATTTCTTTCTAGATATAGTACAGGATGTGTGTAGTAGTTCATTAGCTGAAACTTGGCATTGAAGGTTGGGACACCCCTTAGATATTTTAATGAAACATGTTTGTGTTTGTCCGAATGCTTCTTTCGTGTTCATCATTTGCACATTCTGGTAAAATTATGCAAACAAGTAATTCATCACTGATATATGCTTTTCTAAAAGAAATTTACCAAACCATTGTAAACAAAAAGGTTGCACGACATGACATGAGATGTTCTGGCGAAGAAAATCATAAAAGATATAACTATTTTTAAATGAATGAATCAAGGGAGATGGTTGAGGAGATGGAATATCATCAAGAGAGAATGAGTTAGAATTTGGGATATGTTCAGATTAAGGAAATGAGTTATATATGATGATCAAAATTAGAGGTGTGTTCAGTAGTGAACTGATAATCAGAATCAAAGTGATGTTCAGAGGAAGGATGAAGATGATTAGTTTCAGAACAGACAGGATTAGTATAATCGGTTAAAGTGTGACTATGTTTTTAGAGTTACGTTGTCGTCTGTTGATGGGGATCTTCTTGCTGATCCCAGGGAATACCATAGTATGGATGGTGTTTTGCAATATTTGACTACGATTCATCCGGATATTGCTTGTGCTGATAATATGATTTTTCAATTTATGCATGCTCTTGATACTACTCACCTCCATGCTGCGAAGAGGATTTTCAAGCATTTGCATGGTACCTTCGCGCGAGTTTGGTTTTTTTCTCCACTCAACAAGCTCCCATGCGTTAGAGGTAACTTTTTCTGATGCCGATTGGGCTGGTTGTCTTGACATTACCACTGACTATGCCATTTTTCTTGGGAAAATAGATTTTTTTTAGAGCTCTAAAAAGCAACCTATCGATCCAAATTCTCAATTGAAGTTGAGTTTAAGGTTGTTGCATACACTGCGGCTGAAATAATTTGGTTGTGTGAGCTTCTTGTTGATATGGGGTATTTTCTTCGCCATCTCATTACTAAACATTGTGATAATGTTTCTACCACATATCTTGCTGCCAGTATAATTCGTGATCATAGCAAACATATTGATGTATAATACCACTTTTCTAGTGAGATGGTTGCACGTGGAGATCTCCTTGTTAGACATGATCATACACTGTTATAGGTTGCTGATATTTTTACTAAAAGTCTTTCTAGTAACTTATTTGGTAAACATCATTCCAATCTGATGGTTATTGCATCTCGTAAAGATTGTATAAGGGTATAAATTTAGGATAGACTTTTCCGAATAAACGCAATTCATATACAAAGAGTGTCGAGACTACCAGTTGGATAAACCACAACTTTTCTCATTATTATGTACAAGTAACATATATTTTAAAAAATATTGATTATAATCATTAGACTCCATGTGTCCCTTTTACAGATGGCAAAGTTTTGGGAAAAACCATCTTTCCGTGGGAATATGGAAAGACGGGGTTGAATTGGAATTATAAAAAGGTAAAACGTTTAGTTTCAATAATTAAAAATTATTATGCAACATGCAGTAGTTATAAGTTTATGACCCAATTAATGCAGGCCACAATTTTTTACATTGATTTCTTCTAATTTAAAATTTAAATCTTATGGAAAGAACGTCTTTCAAGAGACGAATAGTTTATATAAATTTTAATTTGGCTTGTGTTTTTAAAATGGACAATTTAACCCATTGTTTGCACATTAATATCATCATATGCGATATTTCTAAATGTTTTCGTCACATATATTTTATAGATGTCATTTTTTAAAATAACTTTCAAACCTTTGAATTTATTGATTTTATAAGATAAAATTTGTGTCACCACTACTACAAACTAAGGCTAATGTAACATTATGAAAGTGTTGCTTTAGTTGCTAATAATATTAAGAAAGTCTATTATAACACTTTTACAAGTATTAACTTAAGTGATGTTTCACTGGATCTAACACAAAATTGTTCAAGATTTGGGTAACACTTTTCAAAAGTTTAACACTTAATGACCTATTATAACATTTTAATAAGTGTTGCAAGAAAAACATTACTCCCTCTGTCCCACCCAAACCCGCAGATAGAGAAAATGAATGTTTTAATGTTGGAAAGGTGAAATGTCTTAATTGCCCTTCTAGTTCAACCCCCCCTGCTCAGGCCTTCTTCTCCGCATCTTCGTCTTCTTCTTCAATCTATTTATGTGACTCTCCACTTCTCTACCCTGCGCACAAATCTCCGCCTATCTCCTCCGCCTCTTTGCCTGCTCCAGTCCCAGATCTACGATATCTCCGCCTCTATATTCTTGGTTCCACCAGCCCGATTCGGTGCCCCTTCCACCTCCCTCCCAAAATCGTCGACCCCAATTCCCCCAAACACTAGTCCCCCTCTGTCATCGTCTTCACCAACAAGAACCCCAAGCCGCGTCGATCACCACAACTCCTTCGTCGTCGAGCCGCTCGACATGTCCAGACTAAGCCTCTCCGGAGCAGTGACCGGAGAGTCCAAACTAAACATGTTCGAAGCGGTGACCAAAGTTTCACGATGACAACTACTCAACACCGTCATTGGGACCTGCTTGGACGGTCTTGTTGCTCCTGGGACGGATTCGAGTGGGGGGACCTGCTCGAACTTCGGCGAGGATTACAGATTAAGGGGAAGAAGAGGGATGGCAGGAGTGGCGAGAGGAAGAACAATGGGGCTGGGTTTGTGATGTAAGCGGGTTTTGTGCAGGGATTCATCTAGAAGGATATCTGTAATTGAATCTGGATCCGTTGGCTCTTTTGGTTTGCTGGCTGAGTTGTTTCATTGAGAAAAGTGCAGATATAACTTTACATAATTGACGAAAGTGCACATATAACTCTGGTATAATTGAAAGTGCAAATATAACCCTAGATAATGAGTGAAAGTGCAAATATAACCTTTTCCGACAACTTTTACCCGGAATTTCTTGAAAAGACAATTTTGTCCTTCTGAAGGAAAATTATAAAACAAAAAGATAGGAAATGACTTTATTTCCCTTAGCATCATTAATACCACCGGACTGCCGCCAGACCGGGTAGGGTTATATCAACACATTATGAAAACTGATAGGGTTATATTTGCACATTCCTAAAACTTATAGGATTATATCAATACATTCCTAAAAAGTGTAGAGTTATATCAGCACATATTATAAAAGCAAAACTCATTAACATTAAAAATCCTGTGTCAAAAAACATAACAAAATAACAACCACTCACAAAACACCAAAGTTCATACAATCATTGATCTGAACTATACTCAACAAAATAAACAAAATATCATCAAAGTCCTTATATTTTATACCATATGTACCGCATTTTTCTATTCGTGTGACAGGAAGCAAAAGAAAATCAAAGAATAAGCAAAATATCATCAAAATCCTTTGATTTTCTTTTGCTTCCCGTCACACGAATAGAAAAATGATGTATATATGGTATAAAATATAAGGACTTTGATGATATTTTATTTATTTTGTTGAGTTTAGTTTAGTTAGGATTGATGATTGTATGACCTTTGGTGTTCTGTGCGTGGTTGTTATTTTGTTATATTTTTTGACACGGGTTTTTTTTAATGTTGATGGATTTTGCTTTTATAATATGTGCTGATATAACCCTATACTTTTTAGGAATGTGCTGATATAACCCTATAAGTTTTAGGAATGTGTAGATATAACCCTATCCGTTTTCATAATGTGCTGAAATAACCCTACCCGGTCCGACAACGGTCCACCCAAATTCAAATTTTGGTCCAAGGGATTTTTTTCATTTTTGGGGGATCAACGCTGGAAAAACACGGTCAACGCCAGATTTCTCAGCAGAATGTTATATTTGAACTTTCATCAATTAGTTATGATTATATTTGCACTAAAAATTATGTTAGGGTTATATCTGCACTTTCTCAAATATATAGGGTTATATTTGTATATTACCTTTTTTCATTTTAGCAGAGAAGTGAAAAGGTTGGATTGGTTAGAAATAGAGGAAATCAAGAGGAGTTTTGGAACTAGTTGTGTAAAATTATAGACTTTTAGGGGTAAATATTTCTTTCATTATGTTGAATATTTCCTAATAGGAGAAGTGTGCAGATTTGGTTGAGACAAATCAAAAAGGAAAGTGTGCAAATATGACTGAGACATAGAGAGTAT
Source organism: Rubia tinctorum (assembly GCA_032355605.1). NCBI lineage: Eukaryota > Viridiplantae > Streptophyta > Magnoliopsida > Gentianales > Rubiaceae > Rubia > Rubia tinctorum. The sequence goes on from JAULKM010000006.1 coordinate 22,572,686, forward strand.
GATAGTTCTAATTTGTAGTAGTGTCATAAATAAATAAATAGATAAATATTGTATTTTAATATATAGTAACCTTTTTTAATAATAGTCACTTTAGTTAATATTATGATAATTACATATTATAAGTTATGAAAAATAAAATCATGAGAAATCCATTGTATGTAAAAATTAGAAAATAATACATTGATGAGATAATCCATAAGAATGAAAATGTAGTTGACTAATTGACGAGTAGTAAAATTATAATGATTTGGTTTAGATTTTCTTTTAAATATTCTAGTATATATGACCCGAATGTTAAATAATATTAATTAATTTTATTAATTATTAACTAAAACTAAGAAAATTGCGTTACATTCAAAAAAAAGATTAGATTGGTCAAACATAAACCTTAAAGTGAATTTAAGGAATCAAAGAATAAACAATAAGATTAACATATTTTTGAAACAATAAGTTTTGATCTAAGATTCTCTTAATCTCAAAACCCAAATTTCATATTCTTAATTCTAAAAAACTATTACAAAAATTACATTCTTAAAATCTCAAAAATAATTATGAAAATTCTATGTTACTTGTTTTGATGTGGTGTAACCAATAAAAACTTAAGAATGTAAAGATTATTACAAAATTTCTATCTTATCTATTCGAGAGGCTAGTATAATTAGTCGACTTGTTGTAGCTAGTAAGATTTAAAGAACATTGGATTAATGTTATGTTTTCACAGTAAGCCAATTATAAATAAGCATCATAAAAGCATTTTTAGCCATCCAAATCAAACAAAAGTTATACTCCCCCGTTTCTCTATAAGTGGCACCATAGATTTAGGTGTTTGGATTTAAGTGGAAAATATGAGTGGATGAAATTGAATGTATAATGTAAAAAAAATAGAATGAGTGGATTAAATTGAAAGAATATTACCAAAAATGGAAAGTGTGTCAATATAAAATAAACAATCCAAAAAGTAAAGTGTGACAATAATAGAGAAATAGAGAGAGTATAAAAGTTCAGGAACCAAAGATTTAAATATTAAAGGTTAAACAGATTTTTCAAATGGCATAAGGTTTTATCTAAATTTTAGGTTCTAAAAATATCAAGATCCAAATTTCATATTCCTAAAATCTCAAATGCTATTACAAAAATCGTATTCTCATTATCTCAAATATTTTTAAGAAATTCTATCTTACCTGTTTGATGTGGTGTAGCCAATAAGATTTACGAATGATGAATGAATCCGTCTTATCTCTTTAACGTGGCATAGCTAAAAAAAATTAAAAATTAAAATCTCAAATTCTCAAATGCTATTACAAAAATCATATTCTTATAATCTCAAATATTTTTACGAAATTCTATCTTACCTGTTTGATGTGGTGTGGCCAATAAGATTTACGAATGATAAATGAATAATAAATTCTATCTTATTTCTTCAGCGTGGCGTAGCCTGTAAAATTAAAAAAAAATAGTTGGATGAAATGGTTAGTGTTGACATGGTAAGTCAACTATAAATAAGCCATCCAAATCAAAGAAAGGCAAGTTTCCCCCCTTCATTTCACCATGGAATTTACTCTTCTCCTGGCTTTGTTTATTTTCCTGATCCATCTTTACATCTTGCTGAAGGGCAAGGGGACTTCCAAAAGGGTACCCCCTGGATCTCTAGGACTACCCTTTATAGGCCAAACCCTAGGGTTTTTAAAGGCCATGAGAGCAAACAAGACAGATGAATTTTTTCAGGAGGGAATCAATAAATATGGTCCTATTTATAAACTTAGCTTGATTGGGACCCCAACTGTGTTCCTCCATGGCCCAAATGTCAACAAGTTCTTCTACACTTTTGATGGCAACAAACTTGCCAATCACCAACCGACATCAGTCAGAGGGATCCTTGGAGAAGACAGCATATTCGAATTGAGCCCCGAGAGCCACAAGCGCATCAAGGACGCGCTTATGTTGTTCTTGAAGCCAGAAGCACTGAAGTAGTGCGTTGGAAAGATGGATGAAGAGATCAGAATGCACCTCAACGAGCATTGGGACGGAAAGCAAGAGGTCGCGGTATGTATACAGTGATCACGCGAGATATGATTCATATAAACGACTCAGACAGGCAATTAGGGAACTGATCTCATACTTGATGTGCAGGTAAAACCAGTCATGAAGGCCTTAACATTCGATGTCCTTTGCACCATTATATTTGGAGTCGAAAGAGGCAAGAGAAGGGACTTACTCGTACAATATTTTGTGTGAAGGAATATTCAGTAGCAGTAGCAGCACTTTCACTGCACTGAATTGCACTACATTGCTTCACACTTCAACTGCACTGCATTGCTTCAGTTTGCACCAGAAGTTTTGATCACTTGGAGCTGCTGGATTCATCTAGATAAATGGTGAAGCAACCCGAAGCTTAAGCAATCAGAAGACAACTTGATACAGTTTGTAACTTGCAACTTGTAGTTAGTTAGTTGTTAGTTAGTTAGCAGTTTTATTTTGATAGTTGTGTATTCAGTTAGAATCA
>JAULKM010000006.1:22585360-22597764 GCA_032355605.1 Rubia tinctorum
TGTATGAACCGGGTTATAAAATTTATAACTACTACACATTGCATAATAAAACTTTAATATTGCAACAAAGACATTTTCCCTTTTATTATTATAATTAAACCCTGTCTTTCTATAAGACTATGGAAAGACCGTCTTTCCCAATACTTTGCCTAGAAAAATAAGTAGTCTGGGACGATGGTCCAATCATATTTTAACAAGTGTCAATAAAGTGGGAAGTTGAAGATAATTTTTATTTTCTAATTTCTTTTATCTTTTATTTTCTCTACTTATTTAACATCTGCCCAATTATTATTGGATGCTCACCCCAACATATTTATTTTCGTAAAATACAACATTTTCTGCACATCAGTATAGTGTATGGGAGCCAAATAATGTCAAAATCATCTCTATCATTTTGCTCCAAGTTTGGAGATAAACATTTTGTACTATTTTATAAATGGAAATTAGAACATTGAGATCCAAAGGAAAACGATGGCAAATTTGGGAACCCATCCATTCGAATCTGTAGTGTTGCAGAAAATAGGTAATATAGCAGGGTTTGGAATATTAGGGCTGGGCCCACAGACATTCTCTTCACTTAAAAACGTGACCTTTCGCAAAAATAACGTTATTGGCCCGGAGTATTAATCTTTCTTCAGTGGGGCTCTAAGTTCTAACTAATTTATTTCCTGGCTAGTTTAATCGTACACGCAACCGAATTTTAATTATTTAAGTCAAGGGAAAGTCTTGAGAAATATTGTTTTTTTCGTAGATTTATGGAAATACAGAGTTTAATTAGAATAATAAAAGGTAAAACATCTTAGTTGCAATATTAAAAATTTATTATACAACATATAATTCAACCTGAAAATTTTACCTTCATTTCTTCTAATTTACACTTCAAACCTTGGTATTTCCATGACTTAGGGAAAGACCGTCTTTCAAGAAACGGACTCTTAATTCAAATACTCCCCCTGTCCCAGAGAAAATGACACATTTACTTTTTTCAAGTCAAATTTTACAAACTTTGACCATAATTATATATTAATATATAATAAAAATATCATGTGAGATATTGTTATATTTGTCTTGTCATCTATAATCTAAATATCAAATTTTTATGCAAAATTGTTGTGTGTAGTTAGAGATATTGTTGGTCAAATATGATCATTGAAAACTGTGAAAAAATAAATGTGTCATTTTCTATGGGACGGAGGGAGTAGTTATGATTTTACACTACTACAATCCACAATTGGAATTAAACATTTTACTAATATTACAAATTACAAATTACAAACATCTAATCATTTCAAAAAGGGAAAAAAACTTCTAATAATTTTATGACTTAGGCACTAAACCAAAATCTAATTGAAAAAATAAGATATCATGAAATTTGAATTGCTTACTAGTACCACAAAAATAAAGAGGAAAAAAAAAGAGTCAAAAACACTTTGAATGAAGCTTTTGAAAACTTTGCTGGTATTTCCCAATCCCAGAGTAAAAGCATCTTTTTTTCTTTTTTCTATTACTAGTAGAATTTCAAATCATAAAGAGACTATAAATTTATTGTTTCGACTAATGGTAGACCAATAATAAAAATATCATTTCAATAATTTTTACGGTCAGATTATAATTATTTATACACCACAATACATTTTAAAAGTTATAAAAACCTTATTGCAATAAATATGATCAAACATCGAATTAGCTCATTAGTTAAATCAATTGCAAATTAACTCCGTTTAGTAGTTAGTCGGTATAAAACAAGATTTTTTTTAAAAAAATACTCTAAACTTTTTCGTACCCTTTTTGTTCTTATGCAACCATCATACTTTTTATTTTAATCCCTTTTAAGATTGTTATAATTTTATATAAATAATTCTTATTGTCATCCTTTACGTAATTTAAATTACACACAATATTAATCCAAATAATAATAGAGCCCGTTTCTTGAAAGACGGTATGGAAAAATCAATGTTTAAAGTGCAAATAAGAAAAAATGAAGATAAATTTTTCAGATTGCATGAAATGGGTTATAAACTTTATAACTACTACACGTTGCATAATAAATTTTAAATATTGCAACTAAGACCTTTGACTTTTTATTATTCTTGTTAAACTCCGTCTTTCCATAAACCTATGGAAAGATGGTCTTTCCCAAGACTTTACCATAATAATAATAGGAGTACGTTTCTTGAAAGACGGTATTTTCATAAGTTATAGAAAGACCAAGGTTTAAACTGCAAATCAGAAGAAATGAACATAAAATTTTCTAATATATTAATCGGGTCATAAGTTTTATAATTACTACATGTTGTATAATAAATTTTTAATATTGCAACTAAAATATTTTATCTTTTTATTATTCTAATTAAATCCATTATTTCCATAAGTTTATGAAAAGATGGTTTTTCCCAAAACTTTGTCTTACAGAGTCTTGGGAAAATCGTCTTTCCATAGGTTTATGGGAAAACTATGGAAAGACGGGTTTAATTGGAATAATAAAAGGTAAAAGATCTTACTTGCAATATTAAAAAATTTATTGTGCAATATATAGTAGTTATAAAGTTGATAACCCGATTCATGCAACACAAAATTTTTATCTTCATTTCTTATAATTTGCACTTTAAACCTTGGTCCATCTTTCAAGAGACAAACTCAGTTAATAATAAAGTGTTGACCTCAAAAAAATGAAATTTATAAATTGTTATAATAATAAGGAAAATTTTTGGGAAATACCGTCTTTCCATAGATATATGAAAAGACGTGGTTAAATTAGAATTATAAAAAAGTAAAAAGTCTTAGTTCCAATATTAAAAATTTATTATGTAACGTGTAGAAGTTATAAGTTCATGATCCGATTAATACAATCCAAAATTTTATTTTAATTTTTTTAATTTATAGTTTAAACTTTGATTTTTCCATAACTTATGGAAAAACCGTCTTTGACCGAGTCTAGTTTTAATGTGTTGGAGTACTATTACATACTAGGATGGAGTCATTGGAGTAGTATTTATTGCGTGCTCTTTCCCCTCCAAAGGACGAATTTTGACTTAAAGCGCAGATTGGGGAAAAAGAATAGAAAAGAAATAGCTGCTCTGGTGGGCTGAGCTGACCCAGTGAAATGACCACACTGCCCCTTAGCTTCCCGACGCCGGCCACCACCAACGCCACTTCAGGGCTGCCGGAGAACTGGTGGGACCGGATCAACGAGTCCCCCGAATGGCAAGATGGGATCTTCTACTCGCTCTGTGCTGCCTATGCTCTCGTTTCTTCAATTGCCCTGGTATGATTGATTCCTCGAACTTGTCGTTTTCTGTCAATGATTTTTAGGCATCTTAGGATGAGAAGTTTGTAGGTGTTTGCTCTTGAGTTGAGGTTTGAAGATGTTTGCTGTAAATCTCGAAGCGTTTTCTCTCTTTTTGGTGAGCTGGGGCGCTATAATATATCTCGATTCACTGAATTCTTTCGGACTTGTGTTTTCGATGTTTGGTGAATCTTAATTGTATCTTACTCTTCTTATTTTCCCTCCTTTTTTCTTATTCAATTGGTTGTGAAGAAATATAAGTTTAAGGTCTTGTTAGTTAGACTTAAGTTCAGCTTAATTCAGCTCATATCAGCTTTTATTAGTAATAAATTATGCAGAGTTTAGTGTAGTTCCGTCTAAAAGAACTGGGCCTAGGTAGGAAATGAGTGGTTGATATTCACTTGCGTTTGAAATCTTATTGGAAATTATGACAGTCTTATGAGTTAGTTTATTTTAAGAGAAGGGGACTTTTGTGTGTGGCGGGTTTTTTTTTATTTGTTTGAACCATTTCATTGAGTTGTATTGATAGCTTATGAAGTGAATTGACTCCAATTCTTGGGTGATCTCATCAATAACGCTTCTATTTACATTTGAAATGCTTCGATTTACGGAATTTTGAAAAAAAAATTCAATGGTTGTGAACCTCTATTTATTCCACACCAAACCTTTGTTTGATTTAATATGTACTTAAGACCTCACGAGTTCTCTGTTGGCTGTATTCATCTTATCATTTACTTGATGTTGCTTAGGATGGTTTTACTTCCTTGCCAATGATCATACAGTTACCTGGCCCCACGAGTGTTTTACTATATTAATGTGTTTGTGCAGCTTCAACTGATAAGAATCGAAGTTAGAGTGCCGGAATATGGCTGGACAACGCAGAAAGTTTTCAATCTCATGAACTTTATTGTCAATGGAGGTAATGAAATGATAACTGAATCTTAGTTTTTCTAGAATATCTGCTTATTGATAGTTATTGTTCTGGCCTTTACAGTGCGTGCTACTGTATTTGGATTCCATACGCATATTTTTCTTCTGCATCCCAAGGTACGCTTTTGTATTATTCAGAGATGTTGCTACACGATTTTAGGCATGTTTTTTTTTCCAAAGTCTTTGGTTGTATTTATTCTTTAATTTAATCTGTAATGGGGAGTTTTAAGCTTCTTTCTGCATTCGTGGACATAATAGATTATTGATTTTACATCCGATAATTAAAAGAAACAAAATTTCTTCATAACTGCTTTGATATCATAGATGTTGGGATCCAAAATAGGCACATTTAGTATCATTGTTGTCAAAATTAATTCTCCTTTCAGGGAAAGTTTGAGAATACTTTGTTTTGCATGTATATCATATGCTGTAGGAACAACTTAACTCCTTTCTTTCGTCCTCGTAGTGATTGCTCCGCACACATGCAGCATTAGTGTTTTTCGCCTCTGTTATTGTCACCTACAAAATCTAGGATATCTTCTAGTCTTCTAAATATGGATGTTTCTGTTCTCATCTATGACCACGAAATTCAAGAAAACTGTCCCCTGGCTTATTTCATTAGATTCCATCTTCCATGCTTCATGCTTTTAATGTTTAACCTTGGACCAGGTGCTGACATTCACATTGTTGGATCTTCCGGGTTTGCTCTTTTTCTCAACCTATACACTCTTGGTACTATTTTGGGCTGAGATCTATCACCAAGTGAGTGAGAAGTTGCCCCTAATTTAAATTGGTACTGGATGATGTTTTTATATGCTGAAACTACTCTAACTTGTTAAATTTTGACAGGCTAAAAGTTTGCCAACAGATAAACTCAGAATATATTACATAGCAGTCAACGGTGTTATATACTTCTTTCAGGTTTGTTGTTTAAGTGTTCCCTGTAATGCTGTAGTCTCACAATCACGTGGTTTTCTTTTTTATTTTGGAGGTCCTTTCTTTGTGTTGAACCATCTGGAAAATAATTTGACTTCGTTTGACTTGGTTTGCATTTTTTTTCTTCAGTTGGTTGAAATGTGGTACTTATATGCTATATCACTCTTCAAATTCATGAATTTCAAATCCTACCATGGTAGTGGACTTTCCAAAAACAATCACAACTTCTTGCCCAAAAATAATTTAAATTGTGTTTCATGCTGGTTTTTTCTTGTTCCTCTATTTGGGCTATGAAAATGCAGCACTTTACAGAGGAAAGTTGGCATGAAAACAATTCAGGATTGCCTCACCAACATCGTCTTCACTTGTGTCCTGCTTTCTTCAACTTGCTATATAAATTATTTATATTCTATATTGTTTGTATATAACTTGACACTGTGAGTTCTTGGAACCAGATTTGTATCTGGGTTGACCTCTGGGTTCATGATAACTCTGTTTTCGAATTCATTGGAAAGATATTTATTGCTGGTACGTGTCACCAACCAAATCTACTCTTACACTAATTGCTTGTATACACCAGTCTTCAGTGTTGCAAACGCTTCCCATGCATTGCTTGCTAATCTCATTCATATTTCTGCAGTGGTATCATTTGTAGCAGCGCTAGGCTTCCTATTCTACGGAGGAAGGTGGATCTTCCGAACTCTTTTGATCAGTTAGACTGCTGGACCTTCTGCATAAATCCCTTTATTTAGTATTTTTGTTCATCAATCTTTTCAGGTTATTTTCCATGTTAAGGCGCTTTCCTATAGAATCCAAAGGGAGAAGAAAGAAGCTTCATGAGGTTGTTCACATACTTTAAGACAACTGCGTGAAATTTGGTATTCTTTAAATAGGAACCATACTCAGTTTATTTGGCTTGATGAGTGTATACACTTGGAAAAAAGGCATAGACGTTTGTGTTTCAGGCTTTGTTTTATCTTTGCTTACAGCGATGTAGCTTCTTGAGATGATTTTAAAGAATATGCTGTTACTTTGCAGGTTGGATTCGTGACAGCAATATGTTTCAGTTGCTTCCTCATAAGGTGCTTTGTGGTAAGCATCAAATTGGTGTAAAGAATTCATTTATTCATGCCACCACTTATCTTTAGGGAGCCAGTTTTACTTCTTATTTGGTAGTTTTTGTGTTGAGCATTTCAGAAACCTTTAACTAATATAACGCGTCACCCACTTATATGCAGGTTATGTTATCAGCCTTTGACACCGATGCATCACTAGATGTGCTCGATCATCCTATCTTAAACCTGATCTATTACACGGTAAACAGAATTTCAACATTTTCCCCCTCTCGTTCACTCTTTACGTGTCTTATTTATATTTTTAAAATTTTGTTGGGAAAATGCAGCTGGTTGAGATTCTTCCTTCAGCTTTGGTGCTCTTCATTCTGCGGAAGCTACCCCCTAAACGAGTATCAGCCCAATACCACCCAATCCGTTAGCCTGCCTGCGTACCTTCTGTATAAGACAATCGCTATCAGTTTGTCGTGGCTGTAAATTTATGGATAGCGGAGCCGAACGAGAATAATTGAGCCTGAAATCAAGATTTGTGATTGTGCAATGCGAAACAGATTTGGATTGAATGGAGAATTGTGAGATATTGATCTTATGTTCTTGTTTGTTGTTGACCTAAAGAAAATTAGGTAGTAGAGGATGTACTACTCTTTAGCTTGCTATTGATCTTCCACATTTTTTTGGGGGGTTTTCATGTGGGAGCGGCATGTGTTCCATATTGTTCAAGTTCTCGAGGACACTTGGAGCAAAATGTGCATTTAGGATGTGAAGTCAAGCTAGTAGTTTTCTTATTAAAGCAGATGCAAGTTTTTAGACCCTTATTTTTGGTGTGGTGGTTGGCTGGTTCATTGTTAGGGACGAAGGTGGATTTTCCAGTTGAGGTTTTGGGCGATGGCATCTTAGGGCTTTGTTCTGCTGTGATCCGGCGCGACACGAGCAAGCACACACAAGAAGATAATGTCACATATTTTTGGTTATTGGTTATCGATCACCTGCTACAATCATCTACAACATAAAATCATATTTTCGACACATAGAAGTGCCCTGTACTGTATCAGAAACTTGTCATTGAGTTTCTAGGTCACAAAATCAGCCTCAGATCGCACCTTAAGCTGTGCAGTTGACACCAGCCGACAATTCAAAGGGAGAAAATGAAGACTGAAACACTAAGGTTATTTAAACGGGAAAAAAACAGCTACACCACTGCACACAGGATTCTGACACCTTCTGCAAAGAGCTTTCGATATAGTTTAAGGTTGACCAAGATGCTCAATTCTCATCTACAGGTGGCGCTGCAAATCTGACATTGCCCGGTCTTGCCACGACTACTGGCTCGTCGGCAAACAAAGCCTTGATAACGGATGGAGTCCTCAGAGGCCGCCGGCCAGTCATCCGAGGGTATACATCTTCAAGAAAATAGTAAGCGTGACCCGCCATCATTCCCTGTAGGAACAATCACCGATAATATCAAAACGTGAATAAGAAAACAATGAACAACACTACGAGCAATCACCAAGAGAAAGGTCTCGATAACTTTCATACAAAATGATTTATGGTCAATACTCAAGGATGCATGTTCAAGAGCATTTGCCGAGGGCAAGTACCATCATACGCTCTCATTATCTTAAGATGAATATGAGCAATCTTTCTATCTACCTCACCATCAAAGGTGCCGGCTCTTGACACACTATCCCCAAATTTACGAACAAGAAAATATGATGAGAGTCGGAACTTTGTATTTCTTCACAAAACATGATACAGCTTCAAACTTTAAAACAAAACAAATGCAATAAAAAAAATTCAGGAATGAACATGAAAACGCACCAAAAGATCAACCCAAGCACTAGCACCAACGAGAATTGAAAATCCCAAAAGAACCTGCATAAGGAAGAATATGAAAGAGGAACCACATCAAAAGATAAAACAGAAAGCACGATAAGAACTACTTAAAGATCATTTGTAAAGAGAGTGGTGACATTTAATTTGGTTCAACTGTCAATCTCAAACATCTGGTTTAAGTCCTTAATAGGGTTTAAATGTCAATGAACCCTTTTCCCAAGATCATTTTTCTCCACACACTAGGGTTCAAATCTGTTGTGTAAAATGTGCACTTCCTGTTTAAACTTTAGGTAGCAGACGGAAACAAACTACACACACATACACACACAAAGAAGAAGAAGAAAATAAACGAATGCATGCACGTGAAACTCATTTCTTTGAATTCCGCCACAGAATTACAAAAACCACGCACACAACAAAGCAAATTATCAATTGGAAATTAAAGAGTAAAATAAACTAAATGAACACAAATGGCAAATTCTTCACAAATGTTTTGTTTCCTTAACTACTATAGATTTGTTTCCCCGCGACCCTTAAATAAAACAATGTCTACCAACCAGATTGTCAACATTTCGACCAATTCATCAAGAGCTTACAAGTCTCTTTGAGTAATAGCGCTCACATGAAAAGGAGGAAACCATGAAACATTAAAGTTGCTTCTTGTGTCAGTATACATACATACACTGATACACACACATACATACATACATAGATATACATACATACATAGATATACATACATACATATATATATACATACATACATACATATATATATATATATATATTGAAGAGCATATACATGACAGGTATCGAATAGTTATAAATGGGAATTCCCATATTTGTGATGATTTAGCTTAGTAAGCGCTAACACTGTATTTTCTCAGGACCGCCCATTTTGCAGAAATAAGTTTTGTCAACTACATTATGCTATTAAGGAAAAATGATCAGAAAGAAAAAAGCGTAAGAATCAGTATGCTTCATACACATACACACAGAGAGCAGCACATGTGATAATATTTAATTACACACTTAGGACTGTTGACTAACCCATGGAAGATAAGCAGCTGTGAAAGTAAACAGGCCCAAAAAGCTCATGGGAATGTACGGATTCTGCTTGGCCCAAACATAAACCTGCAAAATGGTAAAGTTTGGACATAAATTTAAAGATCTTGAACTTAAAAACGAAATTTTGGAGCAAAAATTGCGCAAACTAACCATCATAAAAGTCAGCGAATTGCTAAGGAAAATAATCTTTGCAAATGATTCTGAGACATACGGTATCATTCCACCGACAAGAACAATTCCAGTTAAAACAGTTGCACCAAATAACAGCATGTAAAAGAAATCAGCCGTTCTTCCCCTAAATGAGTTTTCCTCCAGAAGCTTGCAGTATCGAGCCAAGAAAAACATGTGAAAAAGAAAGTCCAAATCTGAAAACATCGGACAAGAGAAGGTCAGGCGAAAAAAATCTTAAATAAGATACCCACGGATGGAATTTGACATCCACATAACCAAGTCAGTAGTCAAACCAATTTCCAGTTTTAACCTAAAGAACATCAGCTATTTCCGACAATAATCGAATAAATTTTAAAAAATATAAATGTATGGGCGGAAATCAAATTTTTGATAAATTGCCTTATTAAACACCTATTTTCAACTACATGATCACTTCTTCGGCGTTAGGCAAGGCTAAATTGTCAAAATAAAGGTAGATAAGAGCAAGTACGGAAGGTTAAAAGTGTCAAGGCTTAGAATTTAAATAGGGTCTAATTGGATTACACAAGATCAACTATCCCGCACTAATCTGACAAAGGACCAAACACGTGTCATCTGCTAACCAATCAAATGGACGTAATCTCACACTTGGATCGGTTGAGTGGCTAGGGGTGAAGCAAGGGCAAGGCAAGTAACAGAGACAAATTGCCGCATAAACAAATCAACACGAATCATGACTACACAACAATGAATGTTTCTTCCACAGGCCCACACCAGCAGACACGTCCACAGTTCATTAAATTTGCAGTTCCAAGATCACGCCCTATTCATACACAAAATAAAAATCCCTTGTATCGAAACTACGCAAGAATGTGCCTTTCTCCAGAAAGCAGGGCTCTTTCTTTTATAGTATAGGCAGGCAATGAAACGACGGAAGCAAATTCTCAAAAAAAAAATAAAGAAATAAATAACACTGACTCAGAAACTTCGATGCCCTAGTACATGCATAATAGAATACATAACACAGCTGATCAAGATCAGCAACTCCAGTGGACAAACCTTAAATCTCAAAAAGCAAGTAATCCACATCACAATTAACACTGTAATTCACACAGAAGCTAGCTAAGAGGTACTAGGAAATTACCCATCTTTCGGAAGTACAAGAAGTTAGTCACAAGGCGCCAGAATTGATAATGCTTCACCACCAGCTTAGGATTCAAGTACAGATTATAAGGAGAAATTATCTGCAAAACACACAAAAAGCTCACATTTTAATCAAAAAAAATCAAAGACCCGTAATCACAATTCAAAAAAATTTGCATCCCCAATTAGAACCCCAAAATCCCAATTCAAAAAACCCAATTCGAGCATTATAATCAAAACCCAAATGAAAAAACCCCCACTATATCGTTCTTAAATCAAAACCCAGAAAAACTATTGGCTCAAAACGACGACGCACATCGAGGGAACAGCCGATGGTGGTGACAATTGCAGCGGTGAGGTAGGAGCGCGTGATGACAGGCATCTGTTTGTACCATTCTTCAACAGCTTGAGCCATTGGAATCTTCCTCTTCTTCAAATCAAAACACAGAGAGTTTCAGAGAAAGGATTTTGCCAGAAATTGCTTCAAAACAAGAAAGATAAATCAGGATCTTCTTGGGGTGGGGTTTATATAATACCCACGCGCGGTTTGAAGAGGTGAGTGTCACTAGCCAATGAATGGGGTTTGTGACTGCCAGTGACCTATCACGTGCTTGGAGGTGATGCATAAACATGACGGTGATGCATAAACATGACAATAATTTCAAACTATTTGACATTATTATTTTATATTTATTAGTGGGCTTATTTATTGATGGTGGCAATTCTTAAGGTTGATCCGATTCGATCCGAAGTCGAAAAATTAATGAGCAAGGATTTTGTTTTTGACAAAAAATGAGCTAGGATTGAAATTCTGAGAAAAAAATGGTGGGTTGAATGGATCCATCTGATTGACTAGTCTGATGATATGATTAGATTAGAATTTAACAATTTTAAAATTTTAAATTGCCCATTCAAAATCCTGTTATCCGTTAATACTATTGATTTGTGGTGAAACGATCTACCTTTGATAAGCTTACCATGTAGGTTACGAATCCAAAAATAACTTGCAGAGTACGAGACTTGACACTCCTCTAGCACTTTTTTTACAGACATAGAAAATAATCTTCTAAAAAGTTCTAAATCTAGCAACTCTCATCACGTTAATATCTCCCATCAGGTATAGACCATTCCTTGTTGGTCGGACCCATTGATAAAGTAATATAGCATCGTTTAGTTCAATGGATTAGGTTGAAGCTGACCCACTAACCGCCCAATTCGAATGTGAACACTTCTTATTGATTGAAAATGTGAAAATAATGTTTATACAGATATAAAAAGAAAATGTGAATAGTTAATAATTTATTAACATAAAAATAAAAATCAATTAATACTTGCTTTTTATGATTTAAACTATTTATAAGCCAATATTTGTTTTTGTTAGATAAGTATTGACTTATTGTTTGAAAAATGAACGCATTTAAAAAAAATCTTTTTGAAGGCTGATGTCGGTGGTGTTACTATACTGCAGTGGGAGTGGTCTCCACCCACTTCCTTGAAGTTGTCTTCCCCGACCATATATATCATGCAACTGACGAGTTTGAGTCTAGGTGTTGGTACCCTTAACTTAGGTGCCTGCGTAGGGTTTCAATGGGAATCGGGAAAGGTGGCGGGGGCTTTTTTGGCTAATTGGTAGCGGAGGAAGGAAGGGAATGGGGTGGGATTGGAAGAGATGGTAGCGGATACACTAGTGGAAAAATCTCTATTAAAGGCATCGTCAAAAAGCGGTTCCATCAGAACCGCCTTTAATTGAGATCCGGAAGCACTTCCGAGTATGGAAATCCTTTTAAAGGCAGTTCAAAATTAATTAAAGGCGCTTCCACCTTTAATGACAATCAATTGAAGGCGGTTCTAAATGTAGAACCGTTCTTAAAATAAAAAGGGGAGCTGAGAAATCATTTTCGAACTCGGAAATGGTTCCGCCTTTAGAACCACTTTTAATTGAGGTTCAGAAGCATTTCCGAGTTCGAAAATGCTTTCCCAACTCC
>JAULKM010000006.1:22606681-22625371 GCA_032355605.1 Rubia tinctorum
TTAATTCCCACAATTCGATTTGCTCAAATCATGCATAATCCTTCTATGCAGTCAATCACTGGAAACTTTGAGAACCACTAAATAAATAATGAAATATAAGATGCGGATGGTTGAGCTCCAACTCTACCATTACCGCCCGCCAATGACCCATCATTGGCTCCACCAAACCACTGCCCGAAGAAATACAAGAGAAGTAACCAAATCAGAACCGCGGACAATTCAAATTCATATGAATATTCATATTAATCACTAGAACAAGATAAGGTAATGAACATCTTACTAGGATTGTTGGGTAAGTACCGGTGCTCCGATGCATATTCCCAAACATGGGAGTCGTTTCAGGAGTTACAATGCCCCTACCACAATCTCTACTTCCACCGCGACAACCACCGAAATTGTGCTCTAACATGGATTTCCTCCTCTTCAGTTGCCCCCTACCACTGCCCCTCCTATCAACTGGATCCTTAACGACTTCATGATCATCATCGCCAACTGTATGATTTTCTCCTTCTTTGGTTTGCTAAACAACAACCGATCTCCTTGTATACACTCTTCCAATCTCTGCCAAGAAATCATTACTCAACCCATTAACCGTCTTCGCCTTCAATTCAGACCTCAATTTG
Organism: Rubia tinctorum; assembly: GCA_032355605.1. Taxonomy (NCBI): domain Eukaryota; kingdom Viridiplantae; phylum Streptophyta; class Magnoliopsida; order Gentianales; family Rubiaceae; genus Rubia; species Rubia tinctorum. The sequence continues at coordinate 22,607,305 of JAULKM010000006.1, forward strand.
CCAAGTTTGATCGATTCTTCTTCAAACAAATTTTCACCATTCATCTACATAACATAGATTTCATCACATGTGCCATGCATTACTTCATATCTTCCAATTCCAACTGGTGTTTTACCATTCAATGTCGACAGCAGCGGGTACTTCTCCTTAAGATACTTCCGTGGAACATCTTTTCGCCACCTCCGGAATATGTACTTCTTCTGAACATCCCTCACTTTCTCCTTCCAAAACACACGAAGAGAGTGAACGCATAATATCCCACGAAACTCAAATTATTGCATGCATACTTCACATCCATGGAGTTCCTATCAAGGGACATGGAAAACTTCCGCTTCTCCGTCCATCCTACCCGGAATTCCTTCAAAAGAACATTGTACTCTATCACACTGGCTTCTTCATTAACTATAGTTGCCCAGTTCTTGCCCATCTCAATCAATTCTTCATGGAACTCCAAATATTTAGCCCTGGTAAACAATTTCTCTAAAATAGGATCAAATAGATAGGTGCTTATCTGCCGAGATCACTGATTCACACTCTTGAAAGTCGCATCTTCCTCTTGATTGATCCGCTTGCACACTGCTTGCGCCCATCTCTCAACAAACTTGGTCAGATTGGTGTTTATGTTCATGTACCTCTTGAATAAATTGTTCCTCTCCTCACTCCGCTTTGTTGATAACATACCAGCCCAAAAATCATACTTAAAATAAACAGGAACCTATTTCACCCTTCTCACATACATCTCGATCATCCGTGAGTTTGATTCAACTTTGTACTTCACTCCAATTTCCTTCTACCTAATCTCAAACTCCTCCTCACTCAATGAATCATGCAAGGATTCCAGAATCTCCCCATACAACTCTTCCCAATCAGACATAATGCCCAAATTATTGGCAGCATTGCGCATGATGTGCCATAAACACTACCTATACTTTGATTTGGGAAAAGATATCTCAAATTTTTCCCTGGGTAAACAACAAAAATTACGACCATCAATACATTCGGTGTTTAATAAATGATTCAAATAAGTGGACCCATGAACTAGGACTGTGTTGTACCATTAAGGAATAAAGTAGCAAAAGTATTGGTACCAATAGCTCTGCCCTGGTCCGTTAGAACGCATGATGGATCCTTCTTCCAATTTTTGAATAACCATAAAAAACTGTCAGTGTCCTCATTACCCAGCATTGCGCAACCAAACAATATTGACTGGTCGTGATGATTGACACCTATGCAAGGCGTAAATGGCATCTTGTAACAATATGAAACAAAGGTGGTGTCGAATGAAACAACGTCACCAAACTCTTTATACGCCTCTCGACATTTAGAATTAGCCCATAATACATTCTTCAACCTCCTAACCTCGTCCACATCATAATCTTAGAAGAAATCGGGAGACTCTTGTCTCATTTTGTTGAAATGAATTTCCATTGCTGCGAAATCACCATGTCTCATAAGTTCCTGTGACTGGAAATAAATAAAGTTCCTCATATCTGCTTGGGTAAAAGGAACCTCCCGGTACCCCTTATATCTATTCACAAATATGTTGAAGATGTGTGGAACTGAGACACCGAGCTGCTCATCTCCAGTATCAGCTTCTGGTCTGGCATGCTAATTACCTGGTATCTCGGAAAGTGTCGGGAGGTTCACATTGATGATTGTGAACGTTAGTAACGCTCATAATCTTCCAAGTTCCATTTTGGCTGAATTGCTGCCTTGCATTGACTTTGTAAGTGCAATCAGTCTTGCATGTTTGGGTTGAGGTTGTTGGACATGCTGCTCTGGATATAAAGGTGCCCTGTTTCTGACATACCATAGGGATTCTATAATGTTTAGAGTATGAACTCTCCGTCATCCTCCCACCAGTTGCCTTACAAGGAGCACCTACAATCCTGTACTTCTCATAACTATCAGAACTTCGAATCTGAGGTTGGAATCCTTGAAAATGTGCATATCGATGGATATGAGCAACAAAATCTTCTCCCAAACAGAATTCCATCCCCTCAGTAGGTTTCGTCATAGTTGCTGCAGAGCCACTATCATCAAATGCACCATCTGCCCTTTGATTATCTGGAAGATAAGGTCACCATTTACCCCTAACTCTTCAACAACAACATGCTCATCATCATTCAACAACTCAACATCGTCCTCATTGCCCTTAACTGCATCAAAGTATACATCATCATCACGGACAACTTCCTCCACATCATCTTCAACATCAAATATCCCATATACATCTATATCTTGGTTTAAATCAAAGCCCTGAACGGCGGGGTTTCTAGGAGATTCAACTAACTCAACATTAAGGTCGAACGACATTTTATTATTCATCTGCACAAGAATAACCCACACACTAGTAAGGCAACATAATCTCCCACTATAACAATATTGACATATATAGATTAGAATCAAGACAACATCGGTAAGGGCAAGCTTATAGAAATAAAAAAACAATGCGCTAAGGCATAATCACCCCATTTTTTATTTGTATCGGAATTATTCCCTATGGTAAGAACACACAAAACAAATAAACAATCTGATTATAGAAGCATCATACCTCTCCAACCAATGCTAGAACATGGGTTTCATGCCAATGAAAGCAGAGTCGATAGCTTTGCTCCAGACGCCAAATGCTGACATGGAAGACGAGGTTTAAACATTTTCCAACTATGGGAAAAATGCTTTTTCTGACGACGACCCGGGTTTAGCTACTTCAAAAACATTTCGGAGAACATAGAAAGAAGATAGAGTATGGGGCAAAGCCACATAAAGGGGGCAAAGTTGGTGAAAAAAGATTTTGGGAAACTAGATACTCATTTCCCAACGTCTTAAAAAGTAAGGTAGTCTTTAGAAAGCTTCCGAATTTCCACATGATTGGGGGGAAAATAGGAGAGGGACACGTGGGTGGGGGTGGGGGGGGGGGGGTCGACAACACAGGGTGGAACTTTAAAATTCTCCCTAACTAAGTGCTTAATCGACTGAAAAAGAGCAAATCGCCTTGTAAGATATTGATATCAACATCAATTATGTCATACTTGGTGTATACTGAAGCAGAGTCACGTAAATTCTTTGATTGATACATCTTCTGCTACATGTGTTGTACAAGAGCACAAGAACTCCAGTTGGGTAAAATTTCAAAATTGAGGCAAGCAATCCATGTCAACAACCTTGAATGCTATATGTAGGTGCATGCAAAAACTATTTGACTTTTATTTTGTTGTACATAAAGTTGCAATGCCAATATATTTTAAATATGTACATGAAGAAGAGGAGTGGTGGAAAATTACTTAGTTATATCATAAATAATTGAAATATAGATTAATGTTTAAAAACTCAGTATTGTGGGCTTACTAATTTGAATCTCAAATTTTGACCTACGTGAAGAGATGAGACATGATATAACGAACCCGTTCATTATTCTTGGTCGAATAATTTAAATTTTAAACTTCGATCCACGTGAATAGATGAGACTTGTCTATGGAAAAACACTCATTATTATCGGTGAAGAAATGAGACGTGACTATGTCGAACCCACTCATTATTGTCAGCTAAATAATTAATTTCTCAGACTTCAACAAACATCCCGAAATTTGAATTCCGCTATAATGACTATAATTGGAGAAAACAATTTTAACAAAGTACTAGATAAATAGTTAAATTAGTAGTGAAATACTTGAAAATTAAATTCAAATTCACGAAGATGAACTATAATTTTCATTACTACCAAAAAATGAATGCATTAAAAGTAATTAATACAACTAAGTTCATATCAGAAATTTACAAAAAAAAACTAAACATGCATTACATGGTTATAATACCAATGAAACACACCAAAATTAAAGTGTTTTTTCAAAAAACTTTCATGGATTACAAAATGAAGAATAAAAACCTCAATCGTGCAGGATCATTTATTTGAATGAAACAAACATGTTGTTACAAGTTACCACTCATACATTTCATTCATACAATTCATCCATAAGTTGGCAACTTGCTGAGAAATAACATTCGTACCAAGACTCGGAAGAAGATTCATAGTCATACTTTTTCTTTCACGTGTCTTCTCCTCAAGCTCAAGACGCCTGATTTTCACTCTTTAATGATTAATTACAACCCTTTCACCTTCAACTACCACATAATCATCAAGTGAATCTTCAAAAGTTGCGAGACTTTTTTTTTCCCTTCCACTTACCTTGATCTTTTGCAGCTTTCACGCACATCGATAGCGATATAGGTTTGGGGTGTCTTCATTACCAGGTGTGATTTCACGAGTTAATCCTGAATAATTGTCTTCCTCATTCAACCTTAAGCTTTTTTTGCTTCTCACATTACTTTGGTTGTTTGGAGTTTGCCTATTTGTGTTCCATGCTTATGATTCTCCTGGTACATGTTGAGACCGAAACTTTGGAACCTCACATAGAACATTGTATACATATAGCATACTACAATTATAATTATGATCTTGTTTGAAATTTTGATGGTTTCATTTCGGATATCTTCGTTCCCCTTCCCATTAGCATATCTTCTTGTGACAATGCTCACACCACAATGTACTGATCGACTTCTTTTGAATTTTTTTGTTGCCGACCCTTGCAATAGGTGTGTTCTGACTTTCTCAGTGTGCTTATTCACACATTCCAAAAAAAATCCCAAAACATTACATTATTTTGATTCGTACCTATCTTTTGACCGATGAGCCATGCTTTCATTAGCACTTTGTCAACTTCTTCATTGCAAGTTAACTGAATTTTCTTCGGCATTTGAGAGCCTCTTGCAGAACCCTCCTGCATAACCCTCACTGTTCTTAACTTCCTCCTCTTCATTCTTAACCCTAACAGTGTTAGGGTTATAACTACAACCATCACCATACGAGCTACACTGGCCACCTCCATGCCCTCCATATTGACCGCTTCCTTGCCATTCAAATTGACCCTATTACCTTGTGACTCGTGAGTAGGAAATGGTGATGGAAACATGTTCTCATTATACTACATATGTGTTTCATATGGATTTTGTGTAGAGTAGTTCGGAAATTATGGGAAATTATAATATGGGTATGGAGGAGATGAAAAATGCATAGGTGGTGCACTAGAATTTGGATTCTACTGCACGGATTAATTGGAGTTGATGAATTTGGATTCGTCGATTGGAAGTGGAAATTTGAATTATTTGAATCCATTTTCAATAACTTTCAAAAAATGAACTATTGGCCGGAAGTGAAGAAAAAAGAAAATTTAATTATCAAAGAGGTTTGAGAACTTATTCAATGTTAGTGTCTATTTATAGACAAATTTATATATATATAGATTGATATTTTTTTAAAATAACAAAAAAGCATGTTTTTGCTGACAGAAACAAATGTAACCGTTTATGTAAAATTTGCTATTTTCTTCCCGTTAATTTTTCAATTGATTGATGAATTATAGTACCATATGCCACGTGTCATGAATTGATTGGATCTTTACAAAAATGAAAAAATTAAATTTAAAAAAATAAGAACGCATTTATCCCATCAGATACACAGGAGAGAGATCCCCTGGAGATGCATTTTTCTCTCCCTTCTTTCCAAATGAACTCCCTTTCGCTCCACATATTTCATAAATGCATCTTCATTGTACCAGCTCATCTCACTATCAAGATTCAACCCTCAAAATATAAGAGTACCATTTAAGATTCAACCCTTATAGAAATGGAAGGTGAGATAAATTTAATATAGTGAAAATTTAATATGTGAGAGAGTGATCATATGAACTAAAAAATTAAAAAGTGGGATGAGATGAAATATAGTGAAATATTGGAGTATAATATAAACTAGTAAAGAGAATCGTTTACAATAACCCTGAAAAATGTAATCATTATTCTCCATCTTGCTTCTCCACCTTTCATCATCCAACAGTTCATTGCATGCGGAATAAGAGTGGAGAAGATATATAAGAGAGGAGTAAGTTAATCAAGTAGTGAAAAATCAGATTTAGTCAATTTTTTTTATCTTAGCCTTGATTTCTCTGAGATTTTGAGCAACACACGAAACCACAATCTTCGAAGACAAATTATTTTCAAGGAAGTTGACCCACTCATAATCTTCATAATCTTCATAAATTAGCACTTATGAAGCTGTAATGAATGCATATTTATAAGGAGTGGGATCTCCTCAAAAAGATATTTTTTTGATAGTGCTGATCTAACCCTATCATTTTTACATAAGTCCTAATTTAACCCAGTATTTTTTTACTAAAGTACTGATCTAACCCTATCTTATTAATAAAAGTACTGATCTAATCCGGTCACCATCAGCCGGCGGTAGCGACCGGCGTTGACCATCGTTGACCGGTTTGAGCACTTGTGGGAATTGTAATATCGTCTTTTTATATTTTCAATTTTTTCATTTTTCCAAAGGGGTATAATGGTCATTTCAAATAATTCCGGCCACAATTTGGTTTCCAGGGTTAGATTGACACTTTTGACCAAAACATAGCATTATATTTGCACTTTCAGATTTTACAAGATTATACAGCCACTTTCAACCAAAACATAGGATTAAAAATGTACTTTTCTCAATATATTATATTAAAACTATTAAGCACCAAATAAAAATTCTAAAACTATTCAACAAATTAAAATAATTAAAAACACACAAAAAATATACATGAAAATAAAATGGTTAAAACATCAAAAACAGTTGAATACACATTAAATTAAGAGCATAATACACATAAAATTAGAATAGATTAATATCAAACCAGTACACATAAGTAACTTAAATGCACATAAAGTTAAAACATCAAGTGTCACATCAAAATGTGACACAGATATCAGAATATATAAAGAGAAAAGTGCTTTTTTACCCATGTTTTGTTCAAAAGTGCAGATATAACTTTGTAAAATCTGAAAGTGCAAATCCAACCTAAAGTTTTCTATGAAAGTGTCAATTTAACCCTAACAACCTGTATTTGGCCAAAAAAATATTAAAATGATCATTATGCCCCAGATTTGAAATTTTTTAAAAAAATTTAAAAAATAAATAAATAAGAAAACACAACTTTACCTTGAAATCCATTTTACCCTCCCAAACCCATTTTTCTGGGGTTTTTTTGTTTGCAAGCCATATTCTTCTCCAAAGGATTGGAGTCTCCTCCTCCTATTTCATGTCTCGGTACGTTACTGTAATCAAATCTGTTCCTAATTCCGCCCAATTCTCTCTTTTTTTCTCACTGCACTAAGTATGCTCTCGACGGTGGATTTGTTTATCTCCGATAGGGTTTGGGCGAATTGGGCTACTCCGAGCAAGTTATGTGGCGGTAAATGGTAGGTTGTGTGACGTTGGGGCGAGAAGAAGGGGGAGGAGAGAGATAGCGAGATCCAAAAGAGATGTGGTGGTGGATGTGGTGGCGTAAGAGGAAGGTTGTGGTTGCGACAGTGACAGGGTTGTGGTGACGAGATCCAAGAGAGATGTGGTAGTGGTGCAGAGGTGGTTATGGTTGATGTGGTGGCTCGCAACGGGGGTTGTGGTGGCGAGATCCAAGAAAGCGGTGGTGGGGCGCAGTGGGGGACGGTGGTGGCGATAACCAGAGAAGGTGGTGGTGGATGTGGTGGGGCACAGCGGGGGGTGGTGAACGACGACGGAGCCTGGTGGACGCGTGTGGACGCGTGTGGACGAAGGTGCACGGAAGGTAGACGACAACGAGTTTGGTGGATGCAGTGGTGGATGGGGGTGGACGAAGGTGGACGGGAGTAATTTCCCCAGAAATTTCTGATGAGACTCGAAATTCTGGTCGGCGGCGGCAGAGGTGGTGATGCTGGAGGTAGTCTTGAAGATGGAAAAGAAGAACCCTGGGGGTAATTTGGTCATTGACTTTTAAGTTTTAAGTTTAGGGGTATTTTTGTCTTTTCATATTAGGTCAACGCCTGAATTTAGTCGGTCAATGTCAGAATAATGCAATTTGGGTATATCTGCACTATTGCTCAAAGATTTAGGATTAATTTTACACTTTCAGATTTTACAAGGTCATTCCGGCACTTTCTCAATCTTATAGGGTAATTTTTGCACTTTTCCCATATATAAAACATAACATAAGTATTAAAATTTTAAAAACTAATTCGCACCTTTGAAAGAAAATTATAAATATTTCAAAAACAAAACATCAATATTAATGTTTAAAAGGACACGCTGAAAAACCATCACATCAATCAAAATGAAAGTATAAATTATAAATTAAAATATAAGATAATAAAATATCACTAACTAGTGTCAACATGTGTATGTGCCAAAAAAATTAACATCCAAACACGAGAATTTACAATAAAAAATCAAAATTTAACTTTAAAACACATGATTTTACTAAAAAAATGGTTTATGAAAAAATATCACAAGATTTGATTGAAACATTAAGTACTGAAAATGAAACATCAATCTGATAGTAAAAACCCGCACATTGCGTGAAAATGCAAAAAAAATTAATCCGTTAATTTCTATAATCTGGATTTTTGTTCCGCGAGATTCTTATGACTCGGAGTCATTAATTTTTCAATTATTTATGCGCAGCACCCCAAAATGTGGTATTTGCACCCAGATCCCCCTTCCTCTCTCAAACTTTCTTATATTACATTTTGAACCATATCTCTAATTTAACTTCATAATATCACACAAGACTTTGTCGGTACATAAAGTTTCAATGCCAGTTTGACCTTGTGACTCAGATGCTAAATCGTACTCTTCCGTCCCTGCGTAAAGTTCCTACTTTTCATTCTGGTTTGTTTCAATCAAAGGTTCTTATTTCCTTGTTTGAGTTAAAAATTATAACTGAAATTTAACAGGCTCATTTCAATCCTTCACTTTCTCGACTGTGTCAGCATGCATAAATATCCATGCAAAAAAAATATGACACTTATGATGGGACGGAGAGAGTAACTAACATCTGCCAACACCAAAATTACAACTGCCCCTTGTGGCAGACTCACATCTGTATCTGTTTACAAAAATGGCACTATAAGTATTCCCTCAAACGGAACACTGAAATCATTATGCTTTGCAAGGTTGAGATTGGATGGAAATGATCTGAAAAATCACAATCCAAACACAAGAACATCACCAAAAAGCATTCGCTTCAGTGAACCTATTTCTTCCTTGAAGTGCAACTCCAAACATGTTAAGACTTCATCCACGAGGAAGCCCTCGGGATGTTGTCTGTCATCAGCTCTAAAAATACAGCTTTTTCCATCCACTTGAATAATGCTTTCCCCAGGATACTTCCTCACTTGATTGCTTTTCATCTTTGAGCGAACCGAAGCAACACCATCCCACCTGCCTGCGGAAGCATATATGTTGGCCATTTCAACATATGGAGCCGCAGCATGGGGTTCCAGCTCAAGAAGACGGTCTGTTGCATACTCACCAATGCCCGAGTTCCGGTGTATCTTGCAAGCACTAAGCAATGCTCCCCAAACGCCCGCATCAGGCTTGCAGGGCATACGTTCAACATACTCTAATGCCTCTTTCAGTTTTCCTTGACGTCCAAGTAGATCAGCCATACAAGCATGATGATCTAAACTAGGTTTTAGTTTATATTTACCAATCATCATTTCCATGAATTCCCATCCTTCATCCAATAAACCTCCATGAACACAAGCCTGAAGAACTGCAATGAACGTAATGCTGTTTGGCTTCAACCCTGAATTCAATAAGAGATTGAAATATTCCAGAGCTTTCTTTGACTCTCCATTTAGTGCATATCCTGAAATCATGGTAGTCCAAGAAACAATAGTCTTCTCGTACATCGTACAGAAGAGTTCCTCAGCATTTTTTATGTTTCCACATTTAGCATACATATCCAACAGCACATTGCATATCATAAGGTCACTTTTTAATCCTGCTGAACCGGTATACTTGTCTATCCATCTCCCGGTCTCAAGTGCTCCAACCTGTCCACAGGCTGAAATCAAATATGTGACAGTAACTATATCAGGTTTCTCCCCAGCAGCTTCCATGGAATTGAACAGGGCTATGGCCTCCTCTAACTTCCCATTTTGGGCATAACTACCTATCATGACAGTCCAAGAAATGCGAGTTTTGTATAGAATAGAATCAAATACACTTCTGGAGGAGCTTAAGTTTCCACATTTAGAATACATGTGAAGGAGGGTATTAAGCAGAGAAACATCTGAAAAGCAACCTAACTTCAATCCATGGCAATGGATCAACTTACCTTGACACAAAGCATCAGGTTTCACAAATGATCCAAGCAGGTTAAGAATGGTACTCAAATCAGGCCTGAATCCACCATCCAACATCTGCTTGTATAGAAGGATGGAATTCAACCCTTCCCCTGCATATGTACATCCTGCAATCATGGAATTCCAAGATACAACAGTTACAAAGTGAAAATCAATCCCATTAAACACAGCCTCAGACGATGCCAAATCACCACATTTCGCATAGGCAGCTACCCATGTATTAGCGACTGAAACAGCGGCTTCTAAACCGAGTTTGATCCCCAAGCAGTGAAAAAAATTCAACAATCTAACATGGTTCAAACTAGACGCCAGCTGCGTCAACCCCATAATTGTAACAGAATCCGGCCTAAACCCGTGGAAAATCATACCTTGAAACAAACTTAAGGCTCTATCAACAAAACCCACTTGCACAAAACCCATAAGCATCGCATTCCAGGCAGTAACATCTCTCTCAGGCATTCTGTCGAACAGTTGGTAAGCGCTGCCAACGTCATCACATTTGACGTACATGTCAACCAAAGCTGTCCGCACGTAGATATCTGAATAGTGGGGGGACTTGAGAATATGGGGGTGAATGATTCCAGCGTATTTCAAGTCGGAAAGCTTGGCGCAGGCTTTTGCTACCAAGGGAAAGGTGAAGTGGTCGGGGTCCAGGCCGTATAACTTCATTTGGCGGAAGAGGAGAAGTGCATTTTGAGGGTGCCCGCTGTTCACCGCAGCTTTTATGTTGGCATTCAAAGTCCAAACTCCTCTCAGAATCGGAGTAAGTGTCATTTTGTCGGAATCTGCTTTACATGGCGGCAGCTATAAATTTGCATCTCCTTTTCTCTTCCAACTTGAATAATCTCCGTTTCCGATACTTGTCAGCAAAAGGATCCAAACGTACATATCTGACAACTGACAAGTACGTGTGTTTTCATGTTAGAGCATGTACAATGGAGACTTGTGAGTGGGTTAATTAAAAATTAAAATCAAATAGGGCTCGAATGAGCACAATTATCCTCACAATGGAGGTTTGAGGGTGGTTGGAATTAATTAGAACCGTGTGCCCGGTTCTTTATTTGAAAATCGCCCCAAACCTGACTTGTCAGGTTTCACGTGGGCTGGCTCCCTGTGCAAGAACCCAATTTTCTTTGCCAATTTACTTTGCCAATTTCGTTTGCCTTCACTTGGGGATAATTATATTGATTTTTGCTTCACATAAGCCTTCACAAAGGGAAAAGAACCCAATTTTGATCTTTTTTGTTAAAAATTTGAAATTAAATTTTGGTTCTTTTTTAAAATCAAAATTACATTCTTTAAAAATATGTATATGATTCTTTTTAATAATGGTTCATAAAATAAATTTTACAAAGTGAAATTAATTTTGGTAATGAAATTTGCAAAAATAAAATCCAATTCAATAATTATAGGTGTGTTATTAAATTTTACATTTAAATTTATTTTGTTAGGTAAATTTATTTGAATTAATCATTAAAGGTAGAATTAATGAGTAGGATAGAGAGAATCAAGTTGGGGTCCATGGAGTGGTTTGAGAGTGGTTTCCAGGTTTGAGAGTGGTTTCCACCATTGTGGAGAAAAAATGTAGTGTTTTAGTTGTGGTTTGAATTGCTGAGGTGGAGGAGAGAGATTGATTATTTAATGAAGTGAAACCACAAGAGTGGTTTGAGAGTAATTTTACCACTACACATGGTCTTAGTACTCCTTCCATTCAGTTAAGATTAACACTTTTCATTCAACATTCTCAAACCACGATTGACCATAATCAACTTTCTCAACCCACGTTTAACCATGAATTTCATGTAACATATAAGTAGCAATATTATCATATAAGGTATCGTTGGATTATACGTAACATATACTTTTCAAACATTAAAATTTTACATGATATTAACATACGTAGCAAAAGTTATTAATAGTCAAACATGCATTGAGAAAATAAGCTAAAAAGTGTGTCAAACTCTAATGAACGGAGTGAGTAATATGTTTTCATGTTAGTATTAATGCTACCTCCATTCCAAATCCAACAGCTCAGTTTTCATTTTGTCACACCTTAAGTAACACAAGCTGAAACCGCCCAAAAATGACTAGTTGACTGCAAGGCCGGTTCAATGTTTTAAAGCCTTAGGCTAGAAATTATTTTGGGCCCTATATAAATTTTCTTTTGTTGATTCAAAATATGCAAAGATGCATCTATCATATTTATTGAGGTTTGGCATGCGCTGAAGTGTAATGCGGGACTCACTTTATAAGTTTGTTTAACTTTTTTAAACGTACAAAAATTAATACAAGATAACGGGGATAGGCAAAACCTTGGCAAAAGATAGTATTTTCACAGGAATATGGAAAGATGGGTTAAATTAAAACTATAGAAATGTAGAAAGTTTTAGTTGCAATATTAAAATTTTATTATGCAACATGTAGTAGTTATAAGTTTATGACCCGATTAATGCAGCACAAAATTTTTATCTTGATTTATTCTAATTTGCAATTTAAACCATGATTTTTTCATAATTTATAGAAAAATCATCTTTCAAGAGACGGACTCATAGGATATAGGACAATACCTTAAAATACAATAAGAATATAGTTTGATCATCCTCTAATCTGACAATATTGTGCACCAATTCTGATTTATTATACTCCAAACCTTATGATTTTGCACACACAAAAATAATGGTTACTTTAAAATTTTAAATGAAAAAAGTGTTATTATTAGAAGAGTAAAAGTAAAAGTAAAAGTAAAAGTAATAAAATAAAGGCACTCATTCAATATCCTTTTAAACTTTCCACTTTAACAATTCTAAATTAAGATTGAAATTTCATTAATGCATATATTACCATATATCTTGTTAAATTTATAGTATCGGCATTTTCTAAATATTGAATATAAATTTTTTATTTTTATATGTTTAAAATATTAAAAATCAAAGTTACGTGCTTATAAATTGAAAGGCAAAGTCTTAGAAAAAATCATTTTTCCATAGACATGTGAAAATACGTGGTTTAATTATAATTATATAAAAGTAAAAGGTTTTAATTGAAATATTAAAATTTTATTTTGCAATGTGTAGTAGTTATAAGTTAATAGTCCGATTAATGCAATTCAAAATTTTCTAATTTACATTTTAAACATTTATCTTTTCATAACTTATGAAAAGATCAATTTTCAAGAGATGGACTCAAATTGAAAACTTAAAATGAAAGTTTAAAAATATACAGAAGGATTAGAAAAGAGCAAACAAATCAAAGGTAACGAAAATGATGCAATCAAATAAAAATAAGAAAATCGTGGTGTTGGGAAGTTTGGCTAGGAGAAGAAAAGTCAACAAAATAAAAGGTACAAAATAAAAGAAAGACTAAATTATTTATTTGGTCCCTAACATATATTTGAATACTATTTTTTGGTCATCACTCCCAATACTGCTCCTATTCGGCCCTTAACATTTTGAAAATAATTTGTTTGGGCCCCAAAGTGGTTTTCAATGTGGTTTTGGGTAGACTAAATTATTTTTTTGGTCCCTAACATATGATTTTATGCCATCTTTTGGTCCCCAAAACCTCCTTGAAAACCACATTGGGGACCAAACAAATTATTTTCAAAATATTAAGGGCCGAATATGGGCAGTATTGGGAGTGAGGACCAAACAAGGTATTCAAATATATGTTGGAGCCCAAATAAACAATTTATTCTATAAATTAATATATTTATAATAAAAATATCATATGAGATATCGCTAGATTCATGTTAACATCTATTTTCTAAATATCAAATTTTTTTGTGGAATTGTTACATATATCTAGAAATATTGACGGTCAAACACGATCATTGAAAAACGTGAAAAAATAAATAGGGCAAAACTGTTGGGACATGGGATGGGAGTACATATTATATATCCCCAAAAGAAAACGTAATAATAACTAAAAATAAGGGCTAAATGTACAAATATAAAAACAAACACCAGCCTCAAATTGCAATTAAGTAAAATCCTTTCATAAACCCTCCAACGTCTCTCCCTTGTTTCTCCTCCAAAACCCTAAACCCCAACCGGAAAAATGGCGCTCCGGCTAAAGCTCCGATCACTCTCTATCTCCCACCTCCACCGCGCTCTCTTAACAACGACAACATCGCCTTCATCAATCCTCAATCCGGACTCCAAAACCCCTCTCTCCGCCAAGGAAAAGTCACTCGCCGCCCTCAACCTCCTCCGCACCGAGACCAACCCTGAGCGCATCCTCCAGATCTGCCGCGCCGCCGCCCTCACTCCGGCGATGCACCTCGACCGCCTCGCCTTCTCCAAGGCCGTCTCCAAGCTCCGGGACCTCGGCTACTTCACTGGGATCCGCGAGTTCCTCGAGGAGTCCCTGACCCGACCCGACATCAGGTCGGAGCGGGCGGTGGCCCATTTCATCGTTCTCTACGGCCAGGCCGGGCTGCAGAGCGACGCCGTCAAGGTGTTTGAGAAAATACCCGAGATGGGGTTCGAACGCACGGTGAAGACGCTCAATGCGCTGATCGCCGCCTGCATTCTAGCGAGAGATTACAAGGAAATGAAGAGGGTATACATGGATTTCCCGAAGATTTATGACATCGTTCCGAATTTGGACACGTATAATGAAGTGATCAAGGGCTTATGCGAGTCGGGCGATTCGAGCTCTGCATTCTCCATCCTGAGTGAGATGGATAGCAAGGGAGTGAAGCCGAATGCGACCACATTCGGGGCAATGATGGCGGGGTTCTACAAGGAGGAGAAGTTCGAGGATGTCGGGAGAGTTCTGGAAGCCATGAAAGACCATAACATGACTCCCGGGATCAGTACTTACAATATCAGGATTCACAGCTTGTGCAAGCTCAAGAGGTCTAGAGAGGCGAAGGCGATGTTGGAAGGGCTCGTGACGCGAGGGATCAAGCCGAATATTGTCACCTATGCTAATCTGATCCACGGGTTCGGCCGCGAGGGAGACTTGGAGGAGGCCAAAGGGCTGTTTGAGAGAATGGTGAAGGTTGGGATCAAGCCCGATTCGCAGGTGTATTTTACGCTGGTGTACTTTCTCTGTCAGGGTAAGGACTTTGAAGTGGCGTTAAGGATCTGTAAGGATTGCATCGCGAAGGATTGGGTGCCGAATTTTACTACCATGAAGACCCTTGTTGAGGGGCTTGCTGGGATTTCTATGGTGGACGAAGCTAAGGAGATTATAGGGAAGCTGAAGGAGAAGTTCTCTGGGAATTCTGATAGGTGGACTGAGATTGAAGAGGGATTGGCCAAAGTAGAGGCTTAGTTGAGTGAATTCTTGATCTTTGAATCTGTGTATGCCATTCTGGTGGAGACAGAGATGTGGTTTAAGGTTTACTTGTTTTAATGATCTTTGTGATTGCTCTGTTTTAGGTTATGGAGTGGTAGTGTAGGTACTTTTTCCTCCTGGAATTATACCATCCGGGCTTGTTATGCTTTTAAAATAAGCACAATCCGAAAGATGGAAAATCATACTCTATTGATTCTCTTAATGCTCACGTCTTACTATTTTCATCGATTTATTATGCTAGTTTGAAAAGTTGGCTGAAGTATACTATCCACCTTGCTTTAGAACGGTGAAACTTACAACGGAGTATCATCTTTGGTTCCGACAAAGTGAACTGCAAAAAAATGAACATCGATTGGTCGAACAAAATTTCAGCTCTAAACTCTTCTACAACAATGGAGACACTCGGCTTCGAGTTATGACCTATATTTCAATTTAGATCCAGTCCTCAGGTGTTGTGCTCCATATGCAGCTGTTGAACCCAAGGTTGTGAAAGCAACTAACCAACTGAAAACCGCAATATACATTAAAATGAGGTTTCAACCGGACATGAAACATGGCAACGACAAACAGAAAGTACAGTACCTTAAGTATGTGACGTACGAGTAAGTGTCCTCATTACCAAACTCAGGTTGAAGCAGAGCTGCAGCTACTAAGACCAACTGGAAAACTGTATTGAGCTGTTAAAATAATGCTAAGTTCAGAACAAACAGATGATTCCTTCCTCCATTTCGCTAAATGAGGTCATCTGTTAAAACATATGCTCTAGATTCTATCGTTAAGCTATTACGAATTCAATCCCCTCTCTGTGTCAATTGTTGGTACTCAAACAATCCCAATACTATAAAGTTTAAGATGACATGTAGTAGCACATGCAAAGGTCAACTTAAGGCATTCCTATTGTTAAAGACACATCTAGCACCATCTAAACCATACCTTGCTTATCAAGAGAGGTTCAACTTTCTCAGGATTTGTGCCATCGAGGTTGAAGAAATCAGACCAACTCTTCCACTGTTGGAGAAATTAAATTAAGAACCAAGTGCAGAAAAAAGCGCAATTCTTTAAAATATGCCTTTTAAAGCTAAAAATTCTTTACCTGCCACTGCAAACCACTAGCTCTCTTATATGCAGCACCACCGACGAGTGCAACATCACGCAGCACAAGAAGCCCAACAAGTCCAGCTACATATATCAATACCACATCGGTGAGTATCACGAGAAAGAACCAACAAAATGTTGGATGCCAATGAAAACATCAGCCTACAAGCAATTTGTCAAATACTACTGGATGATATGCAGACTTGCCAAGAAATGTCCTCCACAACAAATATATTACAACTGTGCAGATTTCTTAAAAGGATTATCCTAGCATAACGCGTAAGAAGAAGATCCTCAGGCTAGAATCTTCAGTTTCTAACTGACTCTATGACAAGCCATACAATGTACACAGCCATTACACACTTACGGTGCAGAAGACCTTCGTGGACCATGCCCAAAGCAACACATCCTATTAGTACCTGCATTACACGACCATGATGAGCTAAAATCCCTGAGGTAATTGGCAGTAGAAAACAAAAGGATTAATACCTTGTCAGCTAGAGGATCAAGGTATGAACCAACCACGGAATTGATTCTCATCTTCCTGGCCAGATAACCATCTAGCTAACATGTGAAATTTGGATACATTAAACAATCATCTACAAGTAACACACTCAAACCCAAATTTTAAAAAACGGAGGGCAGAATAACAGCTTGCAGCACAACTCAACACATACCCAATCAGTAGCGCCGGAGATCCCAAGACCAATGAAGGCTGGAAAATACATTTCTTGTGTGATCATCCTGCAAATGAAAATACACTTAATTCTCTCACAGCTTTAGCACAGATAAAAGCGGTTAAAGAAGCGAGATCATCCTAACACAAGCCTCGTCGGCCTTATCAGACATCAATCATATGATCCCGGGTGTTGATGCATTCATCGATTAGACATTTCGGATATTAAGACAAAAGAAACACAACAGCCAATAAAATTTATTCAAAGAAAGGCAAAGAAAAGGAAAATTTACCATCCTAATAACGGACCGGAGAGTAATCGGCCAAAAGATACATAATTGGGAAGATTCAGATAGCTGTGAGTGACATTGACGGCGGCAGAATCAGCTGCATTAGCATAAAGGGACCCACTCGATTTCTTCTTGCCTTCTTCATCAAGCTTCTGGGGAAGCGACTGAAACCCAAGCCTGTACGGGAGTGGGAAGGAATCCCGGACCTTCGGGAGCCGGACCAGTACGACGTCGCATCGGAAATGCACCGGAGTGGCGTACTGAGCGAGCTTCCAGAGAGGAGAAGACAGGAATAGCGGGGAGAGGAAGTTTCGCCGGAGGAGGGAGTTCCGGCGAAGGGAGAAAATGGGGTCCCTGACGGCGACGTCGATCGGGCTGCGATGCGGGAACGGTTGTGCGGCGGCGGCGGAGAAGAATGGTCGACGGGTGTGGAAGGAGGTAGGGTCCCGGCGAGGGGGCTGGGAGGAGTGGGACATTA